>JAUTBZ010125340.1:0-15175 GCA_032361785.1 Lepetodrilus galriftensis | reverse complement strand
TTTTTGAAGTGACTAGTCCTGCAGGCTAGGGGGATTTTCCCCTTAATTTCCATCGTTGAAACACCAAATGAAATGGGGTGGGGGGGAGGGGGGAGAGCAGGGGTTAGGGCTGGGGCTGAAATAACCTATTGTCAGAACCTGGCATCAATGTCCATGGAAGTTAACTTCAATTCTACATATCAAAATAGAATATCTGTATTGTCACAATGCAGTTGGCATCCTTGGTCTGTCAGTACCAGCTGTTGCTCACAGGTTTACTGCATCATTCAGCACTACAGCTGTTGCGGGTTTCGTCCTGCCATAAACTGACAATCTGTGATACGTTAAATAATCTTGAAAGCAGCTCCAAACTTCACTTCAAAGAGAGAGAAGAAAAAAGAAGAAAACAGCCTTTGCTTGCAGCTTCACTGCAACACTTGGTGCAATGGGTATTGCAGGTTTCATCCAAATCATGGTATGAATAGAATTATATTGGAAGTTGCTAGAAATATACTGAGCCCTGTGTTGAAGATGTTCTATTAACACTGCAATCATGTATATGTGTTAACAAAATATATGTGTTCTTTCAAAATTAAGAGCACAATTTCTTTTTTATAATATTTACGTGGAAATTGTAGGATTTCTGAAAGTGAAAATATTAGCATAGATATTACAGTGAATATTGTGATATTACATATTCCAATTTGGCTGTACCAGTAGGCTTTGTCAAATCCTAACAGATGTGGCACGTCCATTTCATGGTTTAATGCTAGGGTTGACCTCGAGGTTAATTGTTGACAGCTCAATATCTGTCAATCAACGCTTGTAATTAAAATCTTGTCATTAAATGCTGGATCTGGTAGATTGAAAATCAATAAATATGCAGTGTGTTTTTGTTTACTGTAAATATGTGTATAATGATTTAATTAATACTCGTATTTTGAAGAGAAGGGCCCAACTTTGGTCGCTTTCTTCCTCGGAATAATGTTAATTTCACGATGGTGTTCCCTCATCACACACCGACTGACGTTCAACTAACCAAATAATGAGGAGCACAAGGGTCTATTTCCCTGATGGAGTAGTCCTTTTGCTTTAATATTGATCATGTCAATTTTGTAAAAACATCAAAAGTGTCGTCGAGTGCGTCAGTCAAGTAGTTGAGGTGTTTCATAAGGTTCCCTCCCGAGGTTCATCTCTTGCTTTGGTGCGTGTGTGTGAAATATTCCCGCTGCGATGTAAAACAGTAACTCGCCCATTCCCTCCGTTGCTGAAATCATGAACTACATGGCTTACTTATTGATATGAATTCATTCATGATGCATAATGTTAGTGCTTTGTGAGAAAGCATTTGATTCTGACAGACATTGGCAATCTGTATGTCTGACTTTGTTTATTATGCTAATTTTATTAAGATGTTGTCATATCGTGCGACAAAATAATGCTCTTCTTTTGTTGTTGTGAGCAAAGAAATCCAATAAACAACGCGACAAGGCTTTGGGCGACATTTGTAAATTGTTAAATTATTATCTGGATTCTGCAGCTTGACGTTTTCTAAAGGTTAACTATTATCCCAATTGCTGTGGTAAATAGCATGCTTGTTAGTTTTATTTCCATCACTTAGCAGATCTCTTTACTGCAACATTCAGCACTGTTGATGTTACGGGTTTCCTCCTGCCCTAAACTTGACAAGCTGTGATAATTGAAAGAATCTTGAAAACAGATCTAAACCCCAATTCCAAAAAAAAAGAAGATTTTTTATAAGTTTTTTACAGGATTATCCAATAACATGTATAATGGTTGTCTGTATTTGCCTATGCCTAGTAATATAGTTTCCCCATCATAAAACGAAGTAGTAGTTGGTAGCGCAATGATAGAACATTGGACTTCAGAACCAGAGGTTTAAATCCCATCCCAGGGTCCCCAGCGTCAATGTTCGCAAAAGTTACCTTTCATATGTCTGTACTATGGAAATGCCGTTAGAACCTATTGTCAGAACATGGCATCAATGTCCATGGAAGTTACCTTCAATTCTACAAGTCAAAATAGAATATCTGTATTGTCAATGCAATTGGCATCCTTGGTCTGTCAGTACCAGCCAGTGTTCGCGGGTTTACTGCAACATTCAGCAGTCTGCTTTATAAGAGTTATGTGTAACTAACCTGCTGAATAGACAATCTGTCTGTCGATTTAGCCTTACATTACAGACTTGAACCAGTGGGTGACATTTTGACATTTGTGTTGACATTAAGTTTTACATTCTCAAAGGATAATTCCATGTCACATTTAAGAACATTTCTACATTTGCAGGGACCATCTCAAAACCTTCTAAAGAAAGGATTAGTTGTGTTAAGACCTGAAGACCCATCTGTCGTGACATCTTACTTGAATACCTAAAAGAAGTAATCAGTGCTGTAACCGTGATTAAAATGTCAGATGTTTTTTCATGACCATGGAATTGATATAACTTGTATCAAGTCCTTTGATGAACTGACAGTTTGTCAAAGACATTTTTCTAAAATTTGATTCAAGCAAATTCCATTACATTAAAATTAGCAATGAGATTATGTGCTTCAATTAAGTTAAATTTCTTTTTGTGAAAAGTCGAGCTCTCAAATTCTCTAATCCTACCCCGCCTGGTTGGTCGTATAACAAAATCCTAGATTACACGACCTTCTTCAAGTCCTGATTTATAAATGCATTAATGCTATATGAAGCATCACAGTTCTTTATCCGTGTCCGTTCTTTATCTGCGTCCGTTCAGGCAGAAGAACATGTGCGCTTTGAATCACCAATCACAGAACCGTAATCAATGTCCCTCTCCCCTCCCCTTTCCTCTGTCCCCATCCCCCCAACCCACCCACCCATCCATCAAATCACAGATCTCAGATGTAGCTCAATATTGGACTTTTTAGATGAATCTGTAGAAATGAGCTCAATACTGTAGTGCTTTGTAGTATGACGTAATGTCCAATTATGGAAAAAATGTGACGATTTTTTTAAAGTGAGTCGGGTCGTCTTGACATCTTCATTGAACAGTTTATCACATGTGTGGCAAGTCGACATGTTTTCAACTTCGGTGAACGGGCACCGCGACTTTGCAGTGATGAGTCATCTAAAGTTGGTCATACTTTTAAGCTTCCGGAAACATCAATACTTCAGATTTTGTACTGCTCTCCATTCCTATCATGTTAACTTCTCCAAGAGAGAGATGTAGCATGTATTCTCCATGAGGGCCACTTCCAGTAAGAAATAGCAAGATGATAACTTTAAACATTCAGATTAAGTTTTAAAGAAATACAATCTCATAATCAGCATGTTGACATTTTACGTCTTAATTTTTAAAGACATGCAATTAACATGTCGTAAGAAGTTCAAGAACCAAGATATCGAGTTGATATATGCCAAAGTGGAAGATCAAGATTTCAAGATATGCTTGAAATTAATTTGCATATCTTTGTAGAAATGTTTGTATATAAACAACAGGAACGGGAATTTCTTAGTATGATTTGTCAATGTGTAAACAGTACATAATGAAAAGGAAAAATGATGAATTTGCGTGAATATGCTCTTTTCATGAAGGCGATACACTCCAATAAGATTTATTTTAATCTATTCATGGATTGAAGCTGCCGTTGATGGCTATGGAAAGTTTTGATGTTGAGTATTTCCAGTGATGGAGTTTCGGAATATCTGGAGAAAGGCATGACCACAATTGTACCACACATGTTGTACCATTTCTAATGTGTATCTTTGTAAGAAGATTGCGTATTTCTCGAAGTTAAAATACATGCAGGTGTTCTTTAACCCTCTCTCTGCTGGATTAGGCACAAGCACTGCTCTTTAGGGCATTTCCAGTTACCTTCAGTATGGAGAGGGTTCAATGAATTGCCAGAGATTTTAACATTAACTTAAATACTTGCAGTTGTCATCTTTGGTCTGTTAATTAGTACCAGCCAGTGCTAGCAGGTTTAATGCAACATTCAGCGTTATGGATGTTGCAGGTTTCATCCTGCCCTAAACTGACAAGCTGTGATGTAAATGAAAGAATCCCCAATTATGAAAAATAATAAAAACTTAAAAGATATTTCACTGTTTGTTTGTATTGTGTGGTCAAATACGATATACTGTAAAATTATGTTTATTTAAAAGTATGATAAAAAATGTTGAAACGGTCCCTCATGCAAAATATCATTGAAGGCAAATTAAGTGCCATAACAAGACATAAACGTTCTGAAATAATCCATGCTAAAGTTCAACGACCATGTGATGTACTCAAATCTGTTAGCATGTCAGTAATGTGGTCATAATTGTGATACTTCTTACAGACCGGGTTACATTTTTGGATCATCTGAATTGGAGTTTTCTGAGGGCAAGTTCAGAGTAAGTTTTAATGTGCCAAGGTGCTATTCATTCCAAACACCCAAACACCCACACTCACACTTCAAATCTTCCCACATGTTCAATCATCACATGGGAGAGTTCTTCACAGAGCCATTAGGTTAGCTGTTCGTGAATCCCGGAAGTTTTCAAACAAATATTGTTTAAAAAAAATATATATATAAAACAAATATCCCAATTTTTTGACGAATATGCAGCTATATTGGTTCTTCTTAGATCGGATTGTATTTGTTAGCCGCATTTCTACACACTCATTGCATGTGTGTGTGTGTGCATGCATGCGTGTGTGTGTGTGCACGCACGCATGCACACACACACAATCTCACAATCTCTATTCTTCTCTAGTTGAAGCTCTTACTTTTTTCTTTCTACCTGTTCTATACTGTCCATTTATACTCTCTCTCTCTGTCTGTCTCTCTCTCTCTCTCTCTCTCTCTCTCTCTCTCTCTCTCTCTCTCTCTCTCTCTCTCTCTCTCTCTCTCTCTCTCTCCCCCTCCCCCTACAAGGATCATCACCCATCCCCAGCAGCTGTTCTATGTCCAGACAATACTGACCAATGCATCAGCTCCACCAGATGACCCCTCCCAGACCCTCCCAGACCCTCAGGTCCTCAAGGACTTAAGGAGCCCTCCCCACACTGACCACATTGTCATCCATCCAGCGGCTCTCCATCACATCAAAGGCTGGGCCCAGTGGTGTCAGGTGGTCCTCAGACCCACCCTCAAACCTCCTTCACCCACCGTAAATCCTCCTTCACCCACCAGCCACCCTCCCTAGCACACCAGCAACCCTCCCTAGCCCACCCCTTTACCCCACATATAACTTATCAGAAGCCACTTCAGTGGACAGAGCGAAATCCTTCCTTGCCTTATACCAGTAGTTCATGCAGTTCACTAGTGACTCCAGATCTCAACTACCTGGAACATCCAGATATCAACTACCTGAAACCTCTCCACCCATTCGCAGCTCCCATAATCCCATCATCATCATCATCATCATCATCACCTTCCTCTACATCATCATCTTTTTCATCATCCTGAAATATTACCGCTGCGACGTAAAGCACTAATTTATCATCATCACCATCATAACCATCTTCTTCATCATCACCATCATCATCATCAAATTTTTTCATCACCATCATCTTCTCTAATAACCCAAAACCGTAACTCTACAGTTTCAGTCTTACTAACCCCCAAATAAATTAAGTTTAACCATTCTGGATTAACCCACAATCTCCCCTCTACACCCCTTTCTCTTATCCCTAACATAGCTACACACACACACACACACACACATACTCTTCATCTCTACCCACCCACTATCATACCTATTTCGTACCACACCACCACCTCCAGTAAAACCACCACTACTACCCTACTGACCCACACCCCTTCCCACCCTCCAGCTTCATGTATGTCTACCCTACCTCCCCCAACCCCACCCCTACCACTGGTCTTCTATCCCCTACCCCAGTCCCCCACCTCAATCACTTTAATCCTCCAAACCCATTAATCACCCCGCGACATGCACATGGCTCAGAGAGTGATTTCATCACTCGTCCATTTCAATGCCTCCCGATGTCCATTTCAATCATTTGCATGCATCTCCATGTCAATTTCAATCTTTTCAATACATCAGACACAATACTGTCCCACCAAACTGAAGACCCATTCTTTGAAGAAGATTGGGGAGGGGGACCAGGTGATAATTTTGCGACTGTGAGAGGAGGGGGAGGAACCAGCTGATAGTTCAGCGACCAGGTGATATTTTTGCAACTGAGGGGGGAGGAGCACCAGGTGATACTTTAGCGACCGTGAGAGGAGGGGGGGGGGGTTCCGCCAGGTGATATTCTTGACACGGAGGGGGAGGAGCACCAGGTGATGCTTTAGCGACTGTGACAGGGCGCGGTGGTATATTGCAGCGGAATCCAATTGATGAGCCAGGTGATCATCTGTGTCGGCATGCTGCCTGAATTATAGGAGCACCTGTCTGATTAGAGGACCTCTCTGTCTGTATGAGTCTGTTCTGTCTGCAGGAGTCTGTCTGCCATATGGACTGCAAGAGGGCCGTCGTGGTATTTGTATGAACCACACACAGAACAGCCACAATTAATGTCAAGGAAATTTTGATGGAGCTGAATTTTATTGAAATTTCAGGCTCGCTTTTGAGGTCTTACATTGTCAAATATGTTTCAATTCTATATTGCTTATTGACTATGATTTAGAAGGTGGTTTGCCATACAATTATTCTACTTTTATCTCTGTATAAAAGCTGTGTTATTCATTTGTACGGCAATGTTAATATGACTGTGGGAGAATGTAGAATATACAATTATAAAAGTATTCTATCTATGAAAGGACTGTAGTTCATTCTTTCTCCAAATGTAATAATGTAGCAATTTGTTATACTAGTATTACCATTATCTAATATTAGTTTATTGTATTTCTTTAGCAATATAATACACTAATATTAGATTATGGAAATATCAACAATTGTTACATTTGGAGAAAGAAAGAACAACATTAAATTACATTATATTATATTTATTACATTTAGAAAAAGAAAGAAGTACCGGGTAAATTAAACCTCCTGGGAGTTTTATCCCATGCCTTAAATAAAATGGTTCCACCAGGCTATGTAGTATTTTAGCCATTTTGACCAGCTTTATGGTTACCCAAGTGATGGGTGGTAGCTCGGTGCAAGAGATTGCCAGAGTTAGTAGACACAGATAAAGATCCAGAGTTCAAACCCTGGGACACCTGGCCTGGCTATCCAGTGAAATTACCTTTCTGTTGCCGGCAAGATAAGGTACATGCACTCTCCACTGTCAACAGTGCAATAACCACAGCCTTGGATTAGCAGTGATGTGCTAGATCATGGCAATGCAGTTATCATCCTTGTTCTGGCAGTACCAGCGGGTGCTAGCAGGTTTACTGCAACATTCAGTGCTACAGTTGTTGTGGGTTTCAGTGGTTTTCAATAGGTGCTGGGAACCGGCAGAATTGTCCGTCTATTTCGGAGTATTTCCCTAATTTTGCCGCCTACTTTCAATCTTGCTGATACTACTTTGTAGATGAAAGTATGATTTACATGCAGGTCTTTTGCCTCTTACTTTTGCTACTCTGCCACATACTTCCCATTCTACTGAAACCACCTCCTGCCTTAAACTGACAAGCTGTGATACTGGCTTTAACCATCTCCCTGCTGGAGGCAACCATTGATGCCCTAAAGAGCTGTGCATAATCCAGCAAGGAGAGGGTTAAACCAAAGTAAAAGTAAAATTAAAATTAAAAAACAGCCAGAGCTCACAAAGTTTCCCGCAACACTATGCACTCGAGGTGCTGCAAGCAATCCAGAAAACAATAATAATAAATGAAAACATTTTTAAAATACAGGGCTTTGTTTATCTATCAGTACTGATAAATACGATACAAAGTATAAAGTATATTTATTATTATACTCTATAGGTATATTTTGAACGGAAAATCGACATGTTAAAAGTACACTTCAAAAGCATAACCTATTTGTGTGGACGTGTGCAGAGCTAATGGATCCAGCGATAGATTTTGCACCTGGCAATTAGCAGATATCCTGTAGAAGTGAGGCTTTAAGGTGGCCTGGTCTGGAGATGTGCCCAGACGTGCAGGGAAGGGAACGGTGTGGATTTCTCCATCTTGTTAGCTTTTATGAGTCCACTTTTGGTCCTCACTGACCATGCTATAGAAACAGATGTACAGCTGCCACCTGCCACTAACAGTGGCAGAAACTGAAAACTGCCAGAATTCAACACCCACTGTATCCTACAGTCAAGAAATGTCTTTGATTGGTATTCCTGAATTTTTGTGATGAAATTTAGGTGTTTTTTAAAATGTTTGTAGATGTCATATGGCATAAATTTATTTCCCTGCATTTTTATGATGAAATTGATAAAAAAAAATGTTTTGGTTAGATGTTAAATGTTATCCATAGCATAAATTTGTCCCTGCATTTTATTTTCATTTATTAAATTTGCATGTCAAATATTACCTATTACATACGTTTTTGTTGAATATACTTTTTAAAGATATTTGGTCATCTAACAAATAAATGCGTTTTCCAATGATGATATATTTGTGAACAAATCGGATATTGTGTTAGTTCATACTTGGAAGTGATATATGCCGATGTTCAATAAATTATCATATATATTTTTTTAAAGTCCATAAAATTTGCATTATTACTGCTAGTTTATTTATCAATTATTCTTTAACATCCCTTAGCATTTCAGATATTGTGTATAGTATGAGAAGAGTTTGTAGTATAATTCACCATTTCCAGATTTGACTAAATGACCACTTTGCAACCCTCACCCCACCCCTGTGCCCTGCCCCTTCTTCATAAATAAGAGCTGGTGGTCTGAAGGGGTGCCTCTGTTGATTTTTCTCTCCTGAAAATATTTTAATAACCTAAACAATCCTGAAGTCCTTCAACCAGGGCTCCCGGGACTTCATTGGCCATTAAAGCAAGTTCATGGGCAAATATTTAAGAAGGTTTTTGTATCAATTAGACAGATTGTTGCAGATAACCTGCTAACCTTTGCAGATTAAATCTCTTTGTGCGGAGGGACTACCGAAAGCTGATTTTCCTTTGTTAGGAGACACTCAAGTTAAATATTTAAGATATCTGCCATTTGCGATTATTCCTGACGGAACTGAAACATGCAGGCAGAGATTAACCTTCCAAGTGCTAGGTATAAATCACAAACAATGCTCAGCAGGGAATCTCTGGTGGCAGTCAGCACATAGAAGGTTAATTAACAGGTAATAGAAAAGAACTTATGCTGTTTTTGAGTATGGAGGGAACTGACATTTAGTTGGATATGTCAATGAAAATTGATTGTTTTTTCAAGTTTATCGGACTGCTGCAGAACATATTTAACATTTTGTTCATTCTTCAGGAAACCAGAGATACCCTTACAACAGTGGTGGTTAATTCTGCAGGCCCAGAGGTTATCAAAATCTTTTAATATGATTTCATGCTCAAGCTTGAATTTAATATGGCGATTTATGGACAAAACAGCATGAAATCATACTCAATTTTTTTCACAATCTCTAGGCCTAATATTGTTAAAAACTAAAATGATAATTAACATATTTGCTACAGTTCTGGGTATTGTTCCAATGTTTTGATCGCAAATATCTACTGAAAACAAACATGATCGATGAAGCAAATGTAATTTCTCAGATGGGAAATGCATGCGGGATTATACGTGAGTGACTTTGAATGGCACGCAGACAATGTGTCTGTAAATAGCTGGAGGGAAGGAAAGCTGGAATCATTCTACGTTGGGTCAATCTGTCTTGAAAATGTTTTTATTAAAGATGTCAATTAGTTATCAGTATCTGAGTATGTGCCTCGAACCAACTTTTGATCTGTTGTTTGTACATTTCATTGTGCCCTATTTACATAATTACTCAAGTTTGTATGTCCTCGGGGTTACGAAACATTTTTTAGTAGATTTTCACGCTAGGCTTGTTTTATGCTCCAATTTCAATTGAAAAATGTGAGTTGAGCATTAGATTGTACTTCAAAATGTTTTGTAACCTCGGGGACGTATAACTGAATAACTATGTAAAATAACACGATAAAACATACATATTTTTAAAGCACATGATAAGATAATGATAATGAAATATGTCAACAAACCGTGAGTGTATGCCTTTAAAGATATTCCTGTTCAAAGTAGACTGAAATCAAGTCGTTTACTAAAAGTCATAATCTAGTATTCATAAAATTGCTGAGCAAGTCAGATACAAACACAAATGTTTTTTTCCTTCCAAATGGTTATTTGAATGTATGGATATATTGATGGAAATGAACAAAATATCATATTTGTATTCACTTAGGATCATGCTCGGATATTTTAACAGTAAATGGCGGCGATTGTGCATCAGGCGGGGACCCAGCAGAGTGATCCATTATTTCATTATGGAATCTGACAAGTTGCATAAAGACCCTCACCATTCCGCATACAATCAATAGTAATGAATAGAAGACAATCGATTGGATACCTTTCAACGATTTCTCCCCTGTTGGCTTCGTGCCAAGAGAAGACGACCGAAAATATTATCAAACCACACCTTTTGACTCTTGATAGTGTTCTTTCGCCGCAATTAAACTTTCGCCAAAGCCAGCTCGGCTCTCGAGAGGGTGAGATCAATCTATCTGGCTCAGCGGTGGTAGTGTTAGCCTTTGATCAATAGTTGTTCGAATCTGGATGTTTTGATGACACTTATCCTCTAATCAGAGGGGGTTTATCTGTTGGCTACTTCCAGCATTAAGGGAGAATCGCTGGGGGTTTTAATATTTTTAATGGAATTGTTTTTGGATTGGATTTCTCGACACCCGAATGAGAAATTGATGTCGGAAGATAGATATATGATATGATAAGGGGAAGTAAAAGTCGTCGTAAATCGACCAAGTTGTATGATGTAGAATAATTTGCAAGATAAACATTAATCTTACTGGAATAATTTTATGTTTGTTGATGTTTAAAATTATCTTATTAGAGTTGGTTTAAACATATTTTTATTGAGAAGAAAATAAAGAGGATTGGTAATCAAGCTGGAAAGCTTATTTCTACCACTCCTCTGAAACCAGTTAGTTCAGAATTGTCAACACAACTAAGAATGTGCACAGTGTGTAAATATGGAATCATTTTTTATTATAAAAGCAGTTTGGGTTTGTTTGTTTTCCTATACAACTGATTTCTAGAATGTATACCTCAGGGTCAGATGGTCATAATATTTTTTGTATATTGTAGACACGTCCCTTTAATAAAATTACCATTCGTACATTGTATGCATGTCCCTTTAAAAAATAAATAATTAAAGAACTTTCATGTGGTGTTGCCAGCTTGAAAATATTTACAAAAGACCCAATCAAATCGCTTCAAAGTTTCCGTACATTCAGGACGGTGTTTCGACGCATTGATCAGCCGGGCGTACGACCATCACTTGTCCGCGGTCAATGGAAGTATTTATCCCAATCGGTCATCTTCTGGTCAGATCAAGGTCTTATCTCAAATCGGTGGGATCAACAGAGACAGGGGCCTCGAATGGCGATTGCTACACCTCTGCTTAATGAACTGAGTGGTCATTTGCTCGACCAGCGGTCCATGTCCAGATATGTTTGCTGGCTTTAGAAAATACCACCTTGTCATTATCACATCAATGTACGCCCTGTCAATCAAACTTTCGGGGACAGGGGTTGTGGGGTTCGACAGTGTCATGCCTCACACATATTATTTTGATAATATAACAGGACAGGCTGTTTACGGTCTATGAGTCGAAGATAATTACATTTACTTTCAGTTGTTATCACGTACTGAATTTCAACTCTTCAGTTTTAAAAGATAGTGATAAATTTCCAAGAGTCTATGTTATATGGTGTTGATCTTCTGAAGTATTTGAATGTTCAGAATCTTGAAAACAGCTCTAAACCCCAATTTTAAAGAAAAAATGGAATGTGTTCTAGCTTTGATCTTTAACAAAAAAACATTAATTATGTTCCAAGAATGAAACTCCTTATTATTCCAGTATTTATTTTTTCAGTGTCATTTCCTGAGTAGCTAGTCTAGGCACTATTTAAATTATTATTATTATTATTATTATTATATTATTATTATTGTTATTATTATTATTATTATACCTTTCATCTGATTGAGCCACTGATATGAGAGATGCCCTGAGGAGGAGGGACTGCTTATCCAACAGGAAAGGTCAAAGTTAAATGTTAACCATGTTAATTAACCATTTCACTGCTGGAGGCAATTTAGAATGCCCTACAGAGGAGCAGTCTTGAATAACAGAAGAGGAAGGTTAAAAATCAACAAATTTTATAGGATAGGATAGGATAGGATAAAACTTCATTACTTTTTGGGGTTAAATTTGCTTTACATTGGAGAGATAAGAAAATAAATCTGGGAGTATAACATATTAAGCACATTATTTCAGTACTGGAATGGTCAATTGGTGAGAAAATTCTGATTTCATCAGTGACATGTATTAATTTCACACAATCAATTTGTACTACGGTATCTGTTTTATATCGTCCATTTCCTTCTGGCTGTGAACAGGTCCAAGATAGTGGTATATAGTGCCGATATCAGGCGGGATATATAGTGCTGATATCAGTGGTATATATAGTGCTGTTGCTGGCATTCCTTATCAAATGCTATCATGTTTATGTGGTTTTATAGGCCACATGGAAGCCAGACCTGCCGTTCTTCTGAAGTATTTCAATGTTCAGTTGGGGTATGGCAGGGTTCTGTTCTCTAGCAGTGGTCATTAAACACAGTGGCCGTTAATGTTGAAATGACAAAGTGTCATTCTGGGATTCGTCACTCCGTAATTGTGGCCTGTGGGGTGGTGAACTTGTCCTGTGGGTGTCTGATGTAATTAGAACACATGGATTGGTGGCAACCTAAAAGTATCAAAAATATTTTAAGAAGTATTGACCATTTTGAAAATGTGGAAGGTTAGAAATTCTGGACCCGAGATTACGGTATTAAGCTTTTCTGAGTATGATTTCATGCTCAACTAAAAGGTTTGTTCACAAATCCCTATATCAAATTTGAAATTGTACTCAAAAAGTTGCGTAATCTCAAAGCCTGGTGTAGTACCGTAGTTCTTAACGCGCTTTGTGAAATATTATGCTCAACCTGTCACACTACTGAAGAAAACAAACAGGGTTTTATGTACACTGTAGTCTCTTTCAGAACATGTTTTTACATGTATTGGCCACGTATGGGTAAATTATTTCCACTGTGATGTAAAACAGTAATTCACTCATTTTTAACATGTAAGTCTAAATTTATGCAAAGTGTTCTACAGTTATTATTCACTTTTATGTAGATATTGTGAACGGAAATGAGAACATGACTTTCACAGACTTATTTTAAGTGTTTCTGGCTATGCTGGAGCCACATGGCTCCTTGGAAACTTTGAGGCCTGATTTCAATATTCTAACCATCGTTATCCTCAGTAGATATCTGTGTTGTTGTCCAGACTACCAATATTGATTTTGAATATTGTCCACACCTTTGCAAAATCATTTGTATCACTTCCCACACAACATTTAGCAAGAAAGATGTCTTAATTAATATTTCTACCAAAATGTAAAACAACAATTTTTGTCAATGAGACATATAAATATTAATTTCCCTTTTGTTAACCACTAAGGTACTGTACAGATTAAATTAACACCATTGTTTTTATATAAGTGAATACCTCTTCGGGTTGTTTTCACAGCAATTGTTTATGAACCTACAGTTTGAATACTTAATTAAAACATCCGGTAACACAATTTTTTTTAATGAATGCCCTGTTTTTTTACAACAATTGTTTATGAGCCCACACTTAATTAAAACTTGAGGTCAGTGATACCTTGGCATTGAAAGCGTAATTGTTTGGGATTATATGTACGCTGTACATGCTTATCACTTGAGCGCAATATGTAACAGTAATCGACGTGTTTGGCGAACGTTTCATTACCAGACTATTAACAGTTGCCCAGGCTTACATCACAGTGATGTATGTCAGGTGAAGCAGAGTTCAGCCATGTTTGAACTGGCTCTCGTCCAAATGGCCATGCCATCCAGGTAAACTGGAATATTGAATATACGTCCCAACGTCTTTGTGCCGTATTCAGACAATTTGGGGATTGATGTTTGCGAAATAGCCCCTGTTGATGAATTCCACATTTCTCCCCACCGAGCTGGGCTAATGCTGGTCTCTTTAACACTTATTATTATCAAATATTGAGTAGCCGACATAGCAGAGCTTGTTGTGTAAAACAGCTCAAGGACCATGTTTCCAAAGCTATCGTATGCGTAACGATACTGTTTACAGTAGACCTCGGATAAACCGGACACTCGCATATAACGGACGGAATCTGAAGTCCCATTCCCATCTAATGCTAATTGCGGCATATGCGTATAACGGACTTTGCATATAACGGACAGAAATAGCAGGTCCCAATGAGTCCGTTATATGCAAGGTCTACTGTAGTTGGTGCAAGAAAATTTGATCATCCCGAAAAAGTAACATTTCCCCTTACGAAGGCTTGACGATATCACTGCGTATACCACAGCTTCAGAAACATGGACCTGGGGCTGTGTTCTCGAAGCTATCGTTATCGTAACGACATCGTTACGTCTTCGTGGAGGCAAGTTTTACTCTTTCTGGATTATCAGAATCTCCTCCATGAACAGCTCAACGATGTTGTTACGATAACGACAGCTTCAGGAACATTGCCCCAGGACCATTAACTCTCTCCATGTTGGAGGCAACTGGTGATGTCCTAACTAGCAGTTTGTGCCAAATCCAGCAACGAGAGGGTTACAAAGGGGACAATTTTCTTCCAGATCAAATTGGAACTGCAGTTATATTCGTCATCTTGCTTGGGGTTTTATGGCTGTATTCCACAGAATATCAGCAATATGTTTATGGTATGTTTATTGTGGGAGGAAATCCTACAACAAATGTGTGTAAGACGTATGAACCATGGATGTTCTAGTTAAACCAAGAATGGTGTCTGTACACTATAATATTCAGACATTTCGTCCAACATAACTCTAAGCTAACTATGTCGCTAATACTAACTATCATGTAGGACAATGGTTATTATTGTGTAGGACAATGGTTGCTAACCATGGCGCCAATAGTAACTAGCATGTAGACAATGGTTGCTAACCATGGCGCCAATAGTAACTAGCATGTAGACAATGGTTGCTAACCATGGCGCCAATAGTAAC
>JAUTBZ010125329.1:0-15176 GCA_032361785.1 Lepetodrilus galriftensis | reverse complement strand
TTTAAGCTTCATCTACCATAGTTGAGTAACAAATCAATGTTAAAGTGTAGCCTGCAGCTGCAAATTACACATTATAAGTAATTATATGCAAAATTCCCAAGTGGCACGCTGATTGTGAAACTGCCCATATACTGTATGTGATAAAAACAAATATATATGATGAAAACATGACCTATAATACATTTGGATGGATTTAGTAAGACCGCTGTTCTTCTATCAGTGGAATCTAAAGAGAATGTGCCAGAATGTTTGGCTTAAAAATATGAACTTTTCTTTTAAATACAATCCAAGCGGCTCATTGGAGAATGTTCAGTGGCTCCTTGGAGAAAATAGAGATATGTTTGTCTTGTCATGCGGGGACATGCTGTTACGTATATGTTGCTACTGTATGTATTTCAGTCGGCCACAACGCTATTGAACATCATACTTACAGATGTCAATGACCAGTCACCACTGTTCAATCCCTCACGATACAGATTTACAGTGACAGAAGCGCAGAATGCTGGTGCCAATGTGGGATCTGTTCAGGTAAGCTGGCTTCTAATGATCAAAATAATATACTTGTATGGCAGGACACTTCCGTTTTTTTGTTAAAATCTGACCGGTAAGCAAAACAACCGGATCATAGGATCAATCATTCATCGATTTAAAGTATATAGTAGGAAATCCGTATTTTGTTAAAAGTTGTCCGGTAAGTGGATAACCCGTGATAACGGAGACTGTTATAACGAGGTCTGTCTGTATCTATATTTATGCACCATACAAGAATGTGATTGCCATGGCTAGTTACTATGGTAACATTCACCATGATGATATCTTTTTACGAGTATACTCGTACTGGCAGAAACAAAATAAAAAACACAAGTACGAACACA
Source organism: Lepetodrilus galriftensis (assembly GCA_032361785.1). Lineage (NCBI taxonomy): Eukaryota > Metazoa > Mollusca > Gastropoda > Lepetellida > Lepetodrilidae > Lepetodrilus > Lepetodrilus galriftensis. Next base: position 14,301 of record JAUTBZ010125329.1, on the reverse strand, counting down.
ATCTTAGTTGGCAGTTAGTGTTAACATGCTCATCTTTAAAAATTACATATTTTTTTTCCAATCCTAGGCAAGTGATGGTGACCAACCCAACACTCCCCAGTCTCTTGTGAGATACCGCATGCAAGATACCAATACATAGTAAGTACTAGCGTCATTTTAAAGGCTTACTCAGCTGTTACTACAGTCACGATTTGTTGACATACCTATTTCATGGCCAAACATATTTACCTGAAAGTATGTTCATTTCATTTGTCTACATAGTGGGCAAAAAGCTATGTCCCACTAGTTTTCAATACTCTCATAGTTTATGTTATCTTTGTATGTATTTTTTATTTGGCAATGTTTCATAGATGACAGGCACATACCTAAGGGTATTTTAATGTAGATTTGCCAGCACTGTAACTGTACTATGTCTATGTTTTATTTAAAAAATAACATTAGCTAGAAAACTGATGTGGATGCATCTGTGCATCTTCGAGGCAGCTAGATATGTGTATGGATGATGCATAGCCATGAAGCATTTTGTAGCCATTCCGTGGACCACACAAAGTAGATCACATATTTTCTTATTGTTACAGTTTCCGCATAGACTCCAATAGTGGGCAGATCTTCACCCTGGTTCCCCTGGACTATGAAAACATCAAACAGCACACATTTACTGTTCTGGCCTACGACCAAGCCAGCAACCCTAGGATTGGCGTGGCGATTGTCATAGTAGACGTCAACGATGTGCAGGACAGCGTGCCAATCTTCGTCAGCGTGGACTACCAGGCTTCCATCGAAGAAGGGCTAACTGCTGGTACCCAAGTCATCAGGGTTACGGTAATGCCAATGATTAAAAACAATTCAGATTATTCGGAATCATGCGGGTCTGTCTGGACCAAGAAGTCAGCTGCAAATTTAGCCTGTCGGTCAAATATAGAAAAATAAATCTTGAATTTAATGTGGAATAATACCATCTGATGATAAGATCTATTCTCCTGATATGGTTCGTGGAAGCTCAAGGGTCCTGGCATATGAATTGTCTACTGAATCGAAAAAGTTCATGGGTTAACATATTTTCTATGTGGTTGGACTTCAGAGCCAAAGGTTCCAGGTTCAAATCCCGCCCGAGGAACCCAGCATCAATATTCATGAAAGTTACCTTTCTGACGCGACATTATTGTCGTCACCTATAGATGAAATATTCCCATTGTGATGTAAAACATTTAAAAATTAAATCAAATCAATCAAGTACACAGTATGCCAACAAGAGAATTTTCCAAGAATTAATCGTGGTATGTTTGTGACTGAAATGAGATGTTTCGTAGTCAAAATTGTTTATTAATTGAGATTGCTTCTCCACAGGCTATTGATGCTGATCAAATAGACAACATTGCGTATCGATTTCACACGGGTGATTTCGCCGACTTCAACATCAATCAGCTGACCGGTGTCATCACTACAAAGAGTAAGCTGGACTACGAGAGTAAGCGACAGCACATAATGACGGTGACCACTAGTGACGGCCTCAACACTAATATCCTGTCTGCCACCACCACAGTGACCGTGGACGTCATTGTAAGTTGTAGCACACCTTCCTTCAAGGATAGATAGTGACCGTGTGATAAGAGCATATCAGAGTATGTAGTAGAACAGTTATAACCCAGAGGAAGCCTGAGTGTATTGTTTCTCAGATGCAGTTTTCACATAAACAGATGGATTGCTGAATTTTCCCAAGGTTGAGTAAGAAATGTGACTCTTTTCTTTTTTAGCGATTTAAGTTCGTTCTGAGAAAATGTGCACAGACGTAGCAGTATATATTAACAGAGTATACCAGAGTATGTAGTACCAGAGTGTAATAACAGAGTATGTAATACCAAAGTGTAGTAACAGTATGTAATGCCAGAGTGTGTAGTACCAGAGTATGTAGTACCAGAGTATGTAGTAACATTATGTAGTAACATTATGTAGTAACAGTATGTAGTAACAGTATGTAGTAACATAGTTGATAGTAACAGAACATGTAGTAACAGAGTATGTGGTAACATAATATGTAGTAGCATTATGTAGTAACAGTGTATATAGTAACATATCATATATTAACAGTATATGTAGTAACAGAGTATGTAGTAACAGAGTATGTGATAACAGAATATGTAGTAATACTATGTAGTAACAGAGTATGTAGTAACAGTGTATGTAGTAACATATAATATATTAACAGTATATGTAGTAATGTAATATGTAGTAATAGAGTATATTGTAATGGTATATAGTAACAGTGTGTGTAGTAACAGAACAAACCAAAGAATGTAGTAGTAGTAAGAACATTCCATAGTGTCTAGAACAATCAAACCAGAAATAGAAGCAGATATGTACTATCTCGTGTACACATGGTGACGTAATGCTTCCTGTTTTTACTTCAGGATGTCAATGACTTCACCCCAGTGCTGACCACTGCTGACAACCGTTATGAGATCACAGTTCTGGAGAATCTGGCCATCAGCTCACTTTTGTTTGATGTCAATGCTCAAGATAATGATCCTCCGGTGAGCACTTGTTCTTAATACAATAATAACAAATCTTAATAAAAGCTCAACATACTGTAAAACTGTAATAGTTTGTGATATAAGTGAACAAATCCTGAACATGGATTTTAATCACAATTAAGACAAGAAATAACAAATCTTAATACAAGCTCAACATACTGTAAAACTGTGATACAATGTCGCAAAATATTGTAAAACAGGTAAAAGTCTTTACAAATCTCAACATACTATAATTTGTCACTTTGACATTTTCATGACTGCTGATTGGCTAAAAAGTAATTAGATATATATGTAGATGATTTCCTACATAATGTCAATGACTATTGCATACACAATGCCATTGTTTGCTTTGATACATTTTGTTTCAAGATGTTGAATTGTTAAATCTTTTCTCTCCAGAATACTGCCAACAGCCGTGTTTCGTTCAGGATCCAATCAGTATTTCCCAGCCCCGGGGCGGGCAATCAGCTGTTTGTCATCCATCCTAGCACAGGACAAGTGGAGCTAGCCAGATCACTAACCGGCTCTAATGTGCTTCAATACAGGGTCAGTCAGGATTACCTCCTACCCTTTCATTTACATCAGCTACTTGACTTTTCCTCTAGCCAGATCACTAACCGGCTCTAATGTGCTTCAATACACGGTCAGTCAGGGTTACCTCCTACCCTTGCTTTCTTTTACATCAGCTACTTGACTTTTCCTCTATGGCTGCTTGTCTCCTCATGCTATCATACTGTATTAGAATATTCCCGTTATGAATTTCGTAATACAACGGTCGTTCTGTGAACAGGACCTTGGTCAATACTGAGAAAGAAGTTTTTATATTTATGTCTACACTGTTGATCTGGAGAGAAAAACAACCACCCAACAATTTCTGATGCGATATTGATAGGATGCACTGACTGTAGAGTAGCAATACAGTTATCATCTTTGGTCTGTCAGTACCAGCCGCTCCTCGCAGGTTTACTGCAACATTCAGCGCTACAGATGTTGCGGGTTTCCTCCTGCCCTAAACTGACAAGTCGTGATATTAGTGAAAGATTCTAGAAAGCGACTCTAAACACAAATATATATTAAAAAATATAAAAATAACAACAATTTATTGCTGGATATTGGTCTTATGGGCTATTTTCGATAAACAAAAGCAACTTGGGAAAAATATTTGATCACTGTTCCATGGTGTATTATCATCACAGCTTTGCACTTTATTCAGATTCTGTTTGAGTCCCTTTAACATACGACAGATTCAACTTCCTTCATGTTATTTTTTTCTTTCTCATTTATTATTTAAAAATATTGATTTCCTGTAATAAATCATCAATTAGGTGAAACAGCCATTCCTTCTTGCCCAATTTCTATTTGTTGTCATTGCCATTGTTCCCGTTCTCATTTCAGATCACAGTCTTAGGCAGTGACGAAGGTAACCCTCCGTTGTCTGACACACTGACCCTGACTGTGCATGTCATCCGGAACACAGCCCCCTTCTTCAGTCCCAAAACACTCACTGTCGACTTTGACGAGAACAGCTTACAGAACATTGTGTCTGTGGGCACATTCTCTGCAACAGATGCTGACACAAGGGTACGTGATCGCTGCATCAAACAATAAACCAAATTCAATCTCAATTTCTTTTTTATTTCTCTCTCTGTGAGTTCAGGAATAGATCTGGCCACGCGATTTTGGAACTTTTTTAGTACAATTTCGTAATCAACTCTAGGTATTCTTCACAAATCCACATATAAAATTTGAGCTTGAGAATGAAATCGTGCTCAGAAGGTTTTGTAATCTCGGGGCCTGGGTAAGTTCAAACATTTCAAAGAAACAAATGCTTGCAAGCGGCTTACCAAACTATCCAGTCTCAAGAGTCGTATGAACCGTACATGGGACATGGAACCAGTTTAGCTAAGCGGCTTACTCAGCCCTTGTGTCTTTGAACGCACCCCTGGTGTAGCTGGTGATGTATGACAGAGTGACCAAGTTCACGGGGAGCCTTGGCACGGAGGACTTTTTAAGTGGCTAAGATCATCATTGATTGTAATTTTATGTTTTTTTTTATGTATGGATATTTTTTCTACATAATTACTAGGGGAAAATATGAAAATGATATGGTATGTATTGCCAATGACGACAGTCTTCAGTTCTAAATATGGTAACAGTTATTTTTCTAAATGTATATGATGATCTTGCTACTTTTATATTATACATGCCATGAATTTACAATTTTTTACCAGCTAGAGAAATAAATTATACCGGCCAAAAACGTTATCACTTTTGATCATAAACAAGATTTATATATGCACTCCTAATAAGATTCTGGCGACTTCTTCATGTTGGTTTTCCTTCTTTTCTTTTCAGGCTCCTTTTAACACCATCACATATACGTTAATTGGAAATGGTGCTGCTCTTGACGACTTTAGTGTGCACCTAACCAGCGGTGAAATACAAACCAAAAAACGTCTGTCCACAACAACAAACACTCAATACACGGTGAGTGTTCTTTTATATGTAGTAGGGTGAGATGTAGAGAATCTCCAGGGCTTTGCCGAGGATTTTCTTTACTTTTATCAATGAATAGGATAACATTGATATCAAAAGACATGGGGTGGACATTCTATTTATTACCCAATAATGTGACTTAAAGCAATATTCTCACATGTAAGGTGTAAATATTGTACCTCACTTGTTTAGTTACCGAACAGAAGTCTTCATAAGTATCCGCTATGGTGACAATTGATGGGTGAAATTGACAAGCCCATGCAAATCGCAGACGCGAACCGCTATAAAGTGGATGGTGATGATGTCATGAATTGTAGAAGCTTTGTCAGCAGTAGAATAACTATGCAAATTAGTATATCTTGACCAATAAGTGAAGTAGAATAACATGGGTGTGTAGTGTAGAAGCTAGACTGGTGAACTACGAGACTGATGTTGCTCAGTTAGTAGCCTTCTACGCAGTGGTGAACAGAAAAAGTGGGTATCTGTATCTGTCCATGGTAGAGTAATCACAGCCTGTTCAACAGGATCTGCCATGGCTCCAGAACATTGCTGTCCAACACAGTTATTGTGGGTTTCATCCCAACGCAATTTGCAATGTCACAAAAATACTGCGAAAAATAATGTATAGAAACATTTTACTCACTGACTAAGTTATGAATATTGAAATATTTAATCATGGTTTTCTTTTAATATTTTCAGCTCAAAGTTAAGGCTGAAGATGGTGGTGGTCTGACAGACTTTTTGACGATTACACTTCGTATCAACAAGAATCTCAACAGCCCCTTTCTGGCACCTCAAAACTACAGTGTGGAAATCTTTGAGAATCATGTTCTTAGTACACCTATCATTACTGTCACAGCTACTGACGCAGACACCCAGGTGAGTCTTATTATCAGTCCTCTATTCAGTCTTAGTATCAGTCTTCTAGTCAGTCCTCATGTCAGTCTTATTATCAGTCCTCTAGTCAGTCCTCATGTCAGTCTTAGTATCAGTCCTTTAGTCAGTCCTCATGTCAGTTTTAGTATCAGTACTCTAGTCAGTCCTCATGTCAGTCTTAGTATCAGTCTTCTAGTCAGTCCTCATGTCAGTCTTCTAGTTAGCATTATGAGATCCAGCCAATTCAGATTGTTGTCTATGCAATATATCAGTTCAACACAATATCGTATTAATTACATTTATTTAAATGAATAAAGATCTTTATTATTTTATTGTTTTATTAATTCTTATCGTTATATCAGTTCAACACAATATCGTATTATACCCCACGATATACAGTAGTATTTAATTAAGTGTGTAGTTTACTTACTTGCGTATTAGTTTACTTACATGTAACTACACACTTTTAGTTTATACCTAGGTTTTATTTATTTAAAAAATAAATATTTAGGCCATGATACGGTTTTGAAGTGAGATTAACCCTCTCCATGCTGAAGGCAACTAGAGATGCCCTAAAGAGCAGTTGACTGCTTAATCCAGCAGAGAGAGGGTTAATGTTATAAGTTATTTTATTTGCTCCATATTTGATCACTATGTTTTACCAGGCGCCACACAATCAACTGTCATATGTAATCACTGGAGACGCCACGGCACAGCAGTATCTGAGTGTTAATAGCAATGGCGAGATCACGCTGAAGAAATCACCTGCAAGGGACCAAAGCATTCGAGCATTTAATGTGAGTTTAAACACAAGATCATTATAATATGTAATTGTAATAATATTTATTCAGGGTTAGAAGTTAATGCAAAGATTTACAACTGTGAACAAGCTAGGAATTCAAATAAGAAGAGCAATTTTCCGGAAAAGAGAGTCGCCCATAACAAAAGAATACATAATAGAAAGTGATTGTGAGAATACATGATAGAAAGTGGAAAAAAATAATTTAAAAAAATTAAAAAAAATTAAAATTAAATGATAGAAAGTGTACGTCATGTGAAAGATGCTGACACACATGTCATTATAAGTACACTTGCACTAACATTTCAGGCGGTGGTGGAAGTACGTGACCGGGGCACGCCCACCAGCAGACTGGCGGTCAACAACCCAGCCTATGCTGTCATCACTATCCTGCGCAACAATCACTCACCATTGTTCTTCGCGTCCGAGTACCGAGAAACCATTCCTGAGACCAAACCTATTAATGACATGGTGGTAACTGTGCGAGCCAGAGACAATGATACTCGGGTAAGTACCTTTGTCTGTAATTAATATTCTGTCCACTTACTGAAATATTAATCGTAAATAGCGGTAGTTCAAGGTTCAAGTAAAACCAATGAGTCAATGTGCACGTTTTGTATGAAATGACTTTTCCCCATTAATGTTACTTTTTTTATCATTTATTATATGTAAACTATGTTAGCATGTGTTTCTATTAATTACTATACTTTATGTTACCTGTATTGTAGTGCTAATTTCATGAGATTCTTGGTCATAACTGACAAACTTAAAATTGATTTTTAATACGCATATAACGCCTTACTGCACTCGGCCCTCAATATGATATTCAATCAATCATAGTTTCATATTTATTCCTGATTGAATATGACCATTTGACAGCGATAGAAACTTACCTTAAAACTTCCTGGGTACTAGTTCAAATAGTGATACAAATAACAAATGTTTACAAAAAACATGAATTTCTAATTTCTAATAGCCCTTAGGATACCTTTAGCATTGGGAGAAATGGCCTGGGCTAGTGGGCTAGTGTTAATTTCCATCCGTGATTTGAATGTCTGATTTGTGTTTGCAGGGAAACTTTGGTGATATTTCCTACGATCTTATTGGAGATGGAACCGCAGCAACATACTTTAGTGTTTCCAGCACCAGTGGCGTTGTGACAGTCAAAACAAACCTCAGAAGTATCAGCACCAGTGTGTTCACGGTAAGTAGCGTTGTAACACATTTAACATATATTTCTAGCAATTTGATTGGTCAAGAAGTAAAAGGTTCCAGGATCAAATATAATTAAATCCTGGAGTCCATTCATCTGATCCTAGGGTACCGACCATAGAGCCGCCTCACAGTGTAGTCATACTGATTGTTATTGATGCTGGAATGTCCACGTACAACTCAGCGCCATTGAGTAGCTACCGGTAGTCTAGATCTTTAAGATGCTATATAATTTATTTATTTTTATTAATATTTATTATTAGAGAAAATAATGAGGTTTTTAGTTATGAATTTTGAGAAATGAATCTTTAAATCGTGGAATTTATCATGAGTAATAAGAACAACTTGGATGAATAATATAATTTAAAATGTCAAATTTAAATATCCTCCTGCAATTTCAAAACATAACCCTAATTCATTTGCTAGCGCTATAAGCACCAATGAGTTCATTGTAAGTAGCATATATTGTCATGTTTATTTGTACCAATGATTTCACTCTGAGTAGCATATATTGTCATGTTCATTTGCACCAGTCGTGTTTGAGTGAAATACTCCTGCGACGTAAAGCACTATTCAATCAATCAATTATTTGCACAAATGATTTCATTACAAGTAACATACAGTACCATCTTGATCATGGCTTTCATGGATACGTGTACATGGTAATCATGTTTTTCCTTTGTACAGTTGCGTATTGTGGCTAAAGATGGAGGCCTCCCAGCCAGGTCTGCTACAGCCCTGGTGTTTGTGACAGTAACTAGGAACTTCCAGAAACCTGACTGGCCCCAGAGTGTCTATACTGCACAAATCAAGGAGACTCATGAGGTTCAAACATCTGTTGTGAAAGTCCAGGCACGAGACACTGATGCACAGGTAGGCTTCCAAGAACATGAGTTCGTCTGGGGTGATGTACAGATAGGGGCACTATGAGTTTGGCTGGGGTGATGTACAGATTGGGGCACTATGAGTTCGGCTGAGGTGATGTACAAATTGGGGCACTATGTGTTCAGCTGGGGTGATGTACAGATAGGGGCACTATGAGTTCGGCTGGGGTGATGTACGGATTGGGGCACTATGAGTTCAGCTGGGGTGATGTACATATTGGGGCACTATGAGGTCGGCTGGGGTGATGTACAGATAGGGGCACTATGAGTTCGGCTGGGATGATGTACCTATTGGGGCACTATGAGTTCAGCTGGGGTGATGTACAGATTGGGGCACTATGAGTTCGGCTGGGATGATGTACATATTGGGGCACTATGAGTTCGGCTGGGGTGATGTACAGATAGGGGCACTATGAGTTCAGCTGGGGTGATGTACAAATTGGGGCACTATGAGTTCAGCTGGGGTGATGTACATATAGGGGCACTATGATTTTGGCTGGGGTGATGTACAGATTGGGGCACTATGAGTTCAGCAGGGGTGATGTACAGATAGGGGCACTATGAGGCCAGCTGGAGTGATGTATAGATAGGGGCACTTCAAGGTCGGTCTTTAGAACAAATTTGCAAATGGCAGCATTTATATGGTATGAAATATTGTTATTCTTTTAAATAAGGGGGCATTTATTGCAGCAGGGCATTTAATACGTCAAATTTTATACTCATAATATAATTTTCTAGGTCAATCATAAAACATCATAAATAGAATAGTAATCACAGAATATTTAGATTAATGTTATTTCAAGTAATCATTATTGTAATTTGTTTTCAGCCACCCAACAATGTAGTGCAATATGAACTTGTAGGGAGTGCACTTGGGATGGACTACTTTTTCATTGATTCCTCCACTGGCATAATTAAAGTGAGACGTCCTCTAACTGATGACATATTAAAAACAGCCACATTCCAGGTGAGATTGTACTTGTTATGTGACCTTGCATTTAAAGGCATACAATAATGGTTTATTAATATATTTTACCTGAAAGTATGTACATTTGATTTTTCTACACATGTTTAGTCTACCAGTGGACACAGAGCTATATATAGTTAACTCAGTACCCATGATCTATGACGTCATGAAACTGAGCTTGCATCTTTGTTTGTTGTCTATATTCAACGTTATTATATGTATATAGTGGAATTACGGTAGTGGTATGATTAGGCATAAAGCATTACATGAGGATAGGCATATATATACATTTTTATTTTACTTGTTTTATGGAAAAAATAAATGATTAAAACTCTTATTATTAGTGTCCACTGGTTTTGACTGGCGTCTGGTGAAGTATATTTGGCAGCAAGCTACTTTTTCCATATGTCTCACTGATTTTCAATATTTTCATAGGTTTTTCTATTTTCCTCTGAATATTGCAATGGCTCAGATCAAACATGAACTCAACTGACAACATAGCCAATTTATTGATGAAATATAATTTTGAGAAAATCACTGTTCATAATATAATATCATTACAGGGAACTTTAGAACATACTCGCCTGAATAATGATATAAAAAAAAAAAAAATATGAAATTTCTACTTATAGTCCATAAGATACCTTTAAAATTAGGACAAATTAATCAGGTTGCCGGGCGGCTGGGGCCTTCTAACTAGGGGTGTCACAATTCACCGATGCGTCGGTGCATCGCGATTTTACCTCTTATATCATGATATGCGATACTGTCTTTGTGAATCGATTAATAATTTTAATGTGAATCGATTTTTAAATACATGTTCAGATCAATTTGTTTTAATAATATTCCTGATTTTAACAGGTTATTTCCGCTCTTATTGAGTTTAAAGTTAGATTTCAGTATTTGTTCACAAGGATTTTAAGTGTTTTGTTAACAAAACATATTGATTGCAAATGTTCCCTTCATGACTGTCTTATTTGTACTGGATATTTTAAGAAATAATGACTTTCATATAACATGATTACTGAAATTCTAATATTATCTTACAGTTTGACGTGACAGCAAAGGACAAGGGCACGCCATCACTGAGTGCTGATACCAACGCTGAAGTCACCATCACTGTGTACAGGAACAACAACGCTCCAAAGTTTACCCAAGACGTCTATACCAGCTCCATCACACAGAACCAGATCGGCATCACTAATGTTAAAACCACAGCCTTAGACAGCGATCCACCAATAGTAATATTGATACGTCCTTATATTTATATATATTAGACCCACGAGATACGAGTGGTTACGGAAAATATGCCCCAGTGAAATTAACGTTCACAGTTTGGAGTTTCAGCGAGGAACTTTGAATATGAATTGCATGAGGGACACATTTTCCGGAATCACTCGTATCAAGTAGGTTATTCTAATTATTCAACATAGATTGGAATAAATCATGATAAACTACCGAAAGACGACTTGATTTAAAGAGACGGCAACAGTCCACTGATGAGCATTCGTCCGCCTATGATGTCAAAGTCATGACGTTAAAAGTCCATGTCTGACGATGACATCACAATCGTGGAATATCACTTTTCACAAAATCCACACTGTTGATTATGTAAACCTTATTACACAGTAGAAATTCACCACGTGTGTTGAATAATACATTTAACTTTAGTTTATATAAATTCTACATAGTATGACTAATTAGGTGTAGATAATTATCAAGTCTACACAAAGTATGTGACACTGTATTGCCAATGACAACAATGGGACAATGGGAGGGAATTCATACATAAAAGTTATCACCATATTTTCAGAGGGTACGTGTTATTAATTATGAAAAAGAAATCATACGATTAAGAACAAATCAGGAGAATTGGTCTCTGGCTGGGATATAATATAATGTTAGTAAACCTTTACCTATGCAAAGATGATCTTTCTACTTCTATAACTATAATATGGTATGAAACATCTGAGAATGGTTATGTATTTAAATCTATAATTTGGCAACATATTTTTATGGCTTAAAAATAAAACTGGTCTTTTTGTTGAATGGTCTAAAGCTATAAGGACTAATGAATTATTTGTCCAGTTCTTATTCCAGAAATAAATGTGAAATTCCATTTTAAGGGTTTCCCACATCAAAATGAGTTATAATTCTATCACATTTGATGATGAATTTGTATATTAATTGCTGCAAATGTGTATTATAAATTATGTTTTTATTTATTTCAGACTGGTTTTAATATAGTAAAATACTTCATCACTGGACCGCAATATGCTTTAGCTCTGTTTAGCGTGGATGAAAACACCGGGAACGTCCGGCCCAAGGATGTGGCCACTATCACATCTGATACTCGCACTAGATATGATGTAAGTATTGGGTTGTATGAGGATTAACCCTCACCCTACTGGATTAGGCAAAAGCACTGCTCATTAGGTTGCCTTCAGCAGCGAGAGGGTTAACCCATTTGGCAGCGAGGTACGGTCAGGATGTTATCCGTATTAATTTTGACAACGTGGGATTCGGAAGATGGGATTTGACACGATGGGACAACACCCTAATATCCGATCGGAAACTTTGGTGTGCATTGCCACCTAGATATCGATGAATCATTTTCATTTTACAAAATGCCAATCTGATAAGCTGTTTAAAAAGCAATTTGTTTGAGAAATGTCTGTGTCGTCCATACCACTTTAGTATATATTGACAATAAACCTTGAATATCATACAAATATACTGATAGAAAAATTTAAAGGAACGCATGTATTATAACACGTCATTGTTGCTAAGCGGTTTAATAATATTCCCAATGGAATCTTTATGCCAAAATTTCACAGTAATCTTTCTTTGCTAGTGTAGAACATGATACAATGAATAAATTACCCATATATCACAGTCAATGTGATCTTTATTAAGGTAAATTTGAAACTCTTATTCTGAGAAATAGCACCTGACTTTAAGTCCAAAATTGTAGGCTATTGGTATGCTTTCATGAGCAATATCGATATAACAAGTTGATATACACGTCAACAAGTCAAACAGGATACTTTCCCAGGTGTATCGGTCAATATCCCTACAATTAATCAATGATTACTCTGAGAGTAGCATTATTTTCAGTGTTCACTGCATAGTTATCTCCCTTAGTGAGGAAACAAGATGAAATGTTACATTTTACGGGTTATACAGGAAGTGTAAACTGCAATGGAATTTTACCTATCCTACAGCGGTAGAAAGTTATTTAGAGGTACAAAAGCGATTATATATGTGCATTATATAAGCATGTGCATTTTTAACCAAAATGACAACTTAATCTATGATATTATGCCTTTAATGATGCTGATTTCTCACTACAGATCATCGTGAAAGCTGAGGACAACGGAAACCCCAAGCTGTACGATGTATGCATTGTTCAACTGACAGTCAACTGGAACTTGAACCCACCAGTGTTCGATCCACAACAAGCTTTCCGTATCACTATCAGGGAGACACGCGCAGTAGGGTCGTCCATCATGAGGCTCACGGCTACTGATGCCGATGTTTCTGTAAGTGTTCTGCATAGCATTCCACTTTGGTTCACTCATTTCTTTTATGTAGTAATTGCAGAATTTCGATCAATAAGTAATTAACTTTGAAATTATTGGATGGTTACATCATAGTTATTTACGGGTCATGACAAGTATGAAGAAGTCGATGTTCTTATCAGAAATATTGTCCAGGAATTCATTCATATTTTAGACGAAAGACTTTTTTGATAAGTTCCATTGCTGCTATTGTGCAAGTATCACTATATATCCAAATTGTCTTCTTGCAGAAACCCAACAATGAGTTCACGTTTGAAGCCACTGGAAATAGCCAAGCCCTGATTTACTTCGGAGTCAATGCTGTTAATGGCGATATATTCATCAACAGGAACTTGGCCGACGACGCCAGTCGTGCCAACACATACACGGTATGTCCCCTTATTTCTATTCGCTGATTTGACATTTCCTTGCTGCGCTAGGTCAGGCCTGAGCAGAACCACTCGAGAGACAATTAGTGGCGACCTTGGTCAGCTGCTCAGTTCTGGCGTGCATTAATAACGTATTTGGTGATATCGTATGCATTTTCAACAACTCTTCATTCTTACGGAATGTGTATGTTTGTATAGATAATTACTAATTATTTTGTATTTTTAATATATATTTTTTTAATTGCCATTGTAGCTGAGAGTGAAGGCCACAGATAAAGGCAGCAACCCACTACAGTCACAGCAGGATGCTATCGTCACCATCACTGTGCTCCGGAACCAGGAGGATCCTCGCTTCATCAATACACCATACGATACAAACATTGAACGTACAGCTGGCAATGGCAAACTAGTGACGACAGTGACAGCTGTAGATGACGACACTGATGTGAGAACTAGCCACATACCAGTCACATTGATGTCATTGTCACATATAGATGACATACCAGTCACATTGTCACAGATAGCGACATACCAGTCACATTGTCACAGATAGCGACATACCAGTCAAATTGTCACAGATAGCGACA
>JAUTBZ010125318.1:0-15178 GCA_032361785.1 Lepetodrilus galriftensis | reverse complement strand
ACTAGTAGAAATTCATAACATTTGTTATTTGTATCACTATTCGGGCTAGTAGGTTTTAAAGTTAGTTTCTATCGCTGTTAATGTGTGCGTCGTGGTAAAATATTCCCGCTACGGCGAAAAACACTATTAATCCTCTCCCTGCTGAAGGCAACCAGAGATGCTGTGACTGTGCCTAATCCAGCAGGGAGATGGTTAAGCCGGCTCGTAGTTTCGAATGTGCACAGACTGCGCGTGCGCTTGTCAGGGGTGAAAGCACGTGAACAATAACTGCCTGAGGCCCTGTAGTGATAACAATGAATATGTGTTTTTCATATATTTTGCATTATGTTTTTTATTAATACTGTAAAGTATTCTGATGGTTGTCATTAGCATTTTAATCTATATTGTAATGTGTTTTCACACTTGACGTACACATGCGTATGCTGCGCGTATTTGAAACTCCGAGCTGGCGTATTTCATCTATCATTCAATCATACTCGAGTCTTACTGAACAAAATCTACATGATGTTCCTACTAATATTTTAATTTAACCCTCTCCATGCTGGAGGTAACCAGTGATGACATAATAAGCAATGCAAGTGCCTAATCCAGCAGGGAGAGGGTTAACATCATCACTGATTAAACTGTAAAAATACTGAGGTTTTTTTTGCTTGTTTTTTTTTTGTGTGTCAGTATTTATTGTGTGTTGGTAGTTGTGATCTTTCTAAAACATGATTTCTAATTAATTTAAATTTTATTTCAGCATTTTCAATTGGCCCTGACTGATTCCAATGAGTGTTCACTAGAGAAAGTTGAAAGTATGTATATACCTCATTTATTTTATTTTCACTTTACATGGCTTGAGTCCGACTTCGGCAGCCTGGACAGACTCTAGGCTTATTTTACGCTGAAATCACAATTGTCAGTTGCCCAAGCCTGGTTGTAGATAACACCACACATATAATCCTTCATCATTTCTATATGAATTAAAGGTTTCTATTTTATCTAGAATAGTATCTGCAATAAATGGAGATCTGAATAAATTAAGAGATATCCATGTCTGATATCTTGCCTCGAGTTGTACTGATAATTCGGTCAAACAATATTTGACATCAACATCCAAGAAATAATGATGCCATCTAGAAAAGAAAATTGGAAAAACATTTCTCGACAGTACGGAGTGTATGCCTGGACAGGTATATTATCCACAGGCAAACAAATGAAATACCGGTAGCCCAGATTAACAAGCCCTTTACCTACAGGGCAAGTAGTTTCATATCTGACAGGGCCCTAAAGAACTGTGTCTGTGCCTAATCCAGTTAAAAGTTAATGTAGGGCCCCATGAAAAAAAAGAATATAGCAAAGCTTCATCAGGTCGGAATTTAAATACACATTATTAAATTTGAAATTAATTTATTTCTAGCAGCTGGTGTCAATACACCAAATGAAACTCTTTGATTAACAGTCAAAGGATTAATTACAGACACTATGATATGGCACCTGAAGATGCCTCCAGCAGATAGAGGGTTAACTACACTTCTTGCTGTGATTCAAAGTCAATCATATTAGTGTTTGGTGGCACAATTAACCAGTGCTTCAATGTAACTGAAGACGGCCATTGTGTAGGGGTTGGGTTTGTTTGGAGCTCAGTACAAACCAGGAGCTATTGTTCTGATCATTAATTAGCTTGTCACGTTGGAACTGAAAAATTAACTCTGTTTGAAAACCATCGTACTTGACCTTGCTTTGTTTACCAACCAACATCCCCACCCCAATTCAAGCCGCACCCAGCCCCCCACCCACTTACCACACCCCACCCCAAAAAATTAACTCTGTTTGAAAACAATCATACTTGACCTTGCTTTGTTTACTAACCATCATCCCCACCCCCATTCCAGATGCACCCAGCCCCACCCCCACTCTGGTACAGATTGTAGGGCAGGAACAGAATGCACAGATGGGTGAACAGATGGGGTCTGACATCAGCAGTGTTAAGATTGCAGCCTGCATTACTATCTCACAGTTTTCAGCATAATTAGATTGTTTGCTTCTAGACGATTCATTTAAATTTAAATCTTTTTTTTTACTATGTTGTCCTTTACATAATTAGGAAATTTTTTTTGGCAAGGAAGTTTCACAGTTTTCATATTCATTGTAACAAACAAATAAAACAGGATTATTTTCAGTGTTCAATATTCTTGTTACCGGTAATTTCTCCCTTCCTGCTGCAACACACTGATTTATTTTTTGGTGTCATTGTAGGTTTGCAAGGAGCGGCGAGTCCCATATATCTAAATTATTTGTTTTACGGAAAATTGGAAAATGAAGTAGGAGACATTCATCTTAGTTCTGAGCTGAAAGTAGGATTGGTAGATATCGGGCTTCGAAAAATATAAATTGATTTTTGTGTCCTTTATTTTCAGTTCGTCTCCACATCGCCCATCTGCTGGAAGTGCAAGGGAAGGTAAAGCAGGCGAAGGAATCGTACGAGCAGTTTGCACAGCTTGACGATATCAAGAACCCCGTGAAAGCGACAGCCCTTCGACAGCTAGGTAAGTTTTATATCTGTTAACCCTCTCCCTGCTGAAGGCGACTTAAGTTGCCCGATCACATCCAGAAATAGAACACTTTGATTTTATTCATCAGGGATTTTATTTTATTTTATTTTATTTTATTTTATTTTATTTTATTTTATTTTATTTTATTTTATTTTATTTTATTTTATTTCACTTTGATTTTATTTTATTTCACTTTGATTTTATTCTGTGTCTGTTTATCATTCATCCATACACCCACTTATTTATGTATCCATTAATAAATCCATACTATCTCCATGCCTGCCCAAACGACTTACCAACTTTACCTACCATTTATCTACGGTACCTATCAATATACCCACCCACTTGCCCATTGATCCACCAACCTTATGCCTCTATTCCACACAGATCACGAATCGCTACGAATCGCTACGAATTGTTAAATTTAGGATTCGTAAGTATTCGTGGAATTTTGCAAATTTCTGGTCCAATTCCTGACGCTAGAACATGGTCACTACAACAGACTGATGCGGGAGCTGAGGGTGGAAGATTAAAATTAAATTTGTGACTATTCTTGACAGGTCGTATGTGTATGCGTATACAACAGTTAAGAATACCTACGAATGCCTACGAATCGATTACGATTCAATGACGATGCTTAAGAATGTACTACAAATTTGTTACGAATTAACTAGGTTTTTTTAAATCGTGAGTTCGTGGATACAAATTTTTGAACAGCTCAAAACTTTTGCCACGAATTCCAGATCGCTTAAGAATTGCAAGAACTGACTACAAATAAATACGAATCAGTTAAGAACTTGACGAACTGATTACGATTCAACTACGAATCCTAAAATTTATCAATTCGTAGCGATTCGTGGGATTCGTGGTCTGTGTGGAATAGTAGCATTACTGAACTACCAACTGTACCTACCTACCTTCCATGCCTAACGTGCAGCTACCTATTCTTTCTGTAGATGTAAACATGTTGACGATAATGTCCATTGATTACGGAGGACTGAAACATAATCAGTGCTATTGAGGTCGGTTGTGTCCGTCTGAGTGTTAATTAGAGGTGAATTAATTACATAGTCAGTGATATACATTGTCCAATTATTTTTGTGTACACATTATTGTAGATGAAGTTTTTTAACTAGAAACATTCAGAAATATGTACAGGGATTTCTCAATGACATTCTTAATTTTTAATTGTAATATCCTTAGTTTTTAAAACACATAATCTTTATAGTAACATCATTAATTGTTTTCTCGTCACAAATTGGTGTAAGATTTCCGCAGCGACGTTAAACTCCATATTCACTCACATTCGATGACCACTCGATACACATTACTTAAAAAATAATTAAATTAAAAATAACAAAAGGTCAAAACATTTACGTACATGGACGACATTTGGACATTGACGTGTCATGGATTTGTGTGTCGCTGACACATCACGGACACCTCATGCACCAATTAAACATTTTGTCTATGAAGGAAATCATACATCTTGCAGTGAAAATCACACAACCAGCCATGCTTTCTGCTTTTCTCTGCCCACACCACAGACCTGTGTTTACCGCAGTGATTACCAGCCCATGCCATTTAATCAGTTTTATTTGCTCTGCCTGTGCAACATGGCAGACGTGACCTAGATAGAACTCCAATCAGAGCCTGCTAGCTGTATATAGGTCAAAGCGACCCATTTTCTCTCGATTTTCCTTCAAGTACATATTGATCAGCATAATGACAATGATATGGATTGATTTGGTTATATTAACAGTACAAATTGTAGTTTGTGGATGAATTGAGGTCAGGGTGACCTAATTCCTGTTTCCGGCTTGATCGATGGGAGGGTGTATCTTTAAAAACACAGATTTCTGTTTTGATTTGTTTATCGAGTGATTAGGTTAATCAATAATCATTGTCAGTATGTATTTGTTATTCTGTAATTAATATATGTTCCAGAATAGTATTATAATTGTAATATTGTGATAATTACGAAATAAGTGATACATTTAGATGTTCCAAAATATATACAGTGTATCAGTTATTTTCTGTTTTGAGTCTATATATAGCTATGGAAATACGGTATATTAAATTATTATTTTTGTTAAAAATAAATAATTTAGTATATATTTTTTTTAATTCGATTCAAAATATTTCGATGTTTACTTACTTGTAAGTTGTATCATATTTATGTCATAAAATGAGGAGAGGGCCTATATTATCATGAATTTTATTATTTATAATCATAAATATTTTATCACAGAGTTTACACTATTATACTGACATGTACCATACATGTCACATTTATTGTTTTGTGAAACAAAGGCGGTATGTCAAGAAACGGTAATCTCTGTTGAATCGGCAGCACATGATATTTCATGTACTTGTATTGTTCGAGGCATCAGGGGTTACTCATTCCTATCACTACGATCAACAGGTAGTCAAATAATCAATTAGTTCTCGACTCTGAGCAAGTTCTTTGTAGTCTGTTACAGACATTCTGCATTGCCGTAGAACTGTGACCAAGGTTTAACTTTTTAGCTTGGTATTTGTGTGTAGTCTGTTGTGCTTAGTCTGAGCCACAGTAAACCTTGCACGTAAAGTGTGACAAGAAAAAAAAAGCTAAAATCCTGAGTATTTAAGGACCTTGCGAATCTTCCATTCGTAGAAAACATGAAATAATGATATTACACCATGAACAGTGATGACACCTTCTTCAAGACAAAACCAAATCGACATAGAAGAAAAATCGATTTTGATGATTTTAGGGGGCATTTGATTCATGAAACCATAGATTGTTGAAAATCTAGCTCTATAATCTTACATATGAGGATCGTAGCGTATCAGTCAGATTTCCGCTCACTCACGTAAGAGCAATAATATTCTGTTACGTCCCTTTAAGCTCAGAATGTGTGTTAGTCTGCAGCCCAGTAAACCTTGCGCGTACAGTGTGACAACACAAATAATAAGAAAACCGTGAAAGGATTCGATTCCTGAGGAGTAACACGTTATTTCGTTTAAAATATGTATTAGTTTCTTGGTCAAGTAAAATCGGACACATTGTCCCCACAGCATATATACAATGGCCATTAGCGAGGTAAAAATAAATGGGTCGTGAGCTCTCGGATGTTGATCGGTTATTGATCTTGTGGAAGGTGCATTCTTAGCCATAGCTTGTCAGCAGGCTTCGTCAGCAGGCTTCGTACACTGGGAGTTGATTACGTACCACGGGCAGGTCGTATGTCGCGAATAATGATGCTGTGTTGATGTTCACACGGTAATGTCTGATAGTCAGGGTTTGATGGGGAGTGTACAAGCTTTGGTGGCTTCTTTGTGAGATTGTGGTGGATGGATTGTCTTGAACACTTCCCACTTTCTCTCTCTCTCTCTTTCTCTCTCATCTTTTTCTTTCTTCTCTCTTCTCTTTCTTGCTCTCTCCCCCTCTGTCTCTTTCTCTCCCCTCTGTATCTACTAGTATTTCTATCTCTGTCCCTCCATCTCCCCCTCTCTCTTTCACATACTCTCCTTCCCTCTCCTCTCTCAATCTCTCTTTCTGCATTTCTTTCTCACTCCTCTCTGCATCGCCCACTCTTTTTCTCTATTTCCTCTTTCTTTCTCTATTTCTTTCTGTTTCTTTCTCTCTCTCTCACTCACTCTCTCTCCCTCTCTCTCTCTCCCTCTCCCTCTCTCTCTCTCTCTTCCCTCTTTTTCTCTCTCTATCTCCCCTCACTCCCCCCCTCTCTCTCTTTTCTGTTCCTCCCCACCCCCACTCCACAGCCACTCCAATATACCAGTCAATGGACTGATCTTAATCTGGTAATCTGGATCATATGTACTAGTAGGTGTAGATTATCATCTTCCAGTGCAGTGCAGATCAGCTATTCCATGTCGCCCAAACCAAATGAGGGATAGGTCGTCAATTATTAATTGGAAAACTTATTTTGTTAATTAGGGTTTCAGAATATAATGGCAGCTGATGATGAAGGGGTTTCATGTTGGGTGGGCTGTGTGGGTAGATGCAGTTATGAAAGTATGAAATATGAATGAGTGTTGGGTACGAATACCCCCATTGGCTAATTTCATCATTCGACCGTCACCCTAGGGTTGGTCGAGTGAAACTCATAATGGTCTTATCGCCGAGGTTGGAATCGAATTAAGATCCACCGTTTCTGTTGTTTCACACAGGAAACCCCCGATCAAATTAAAAGTCAAATCTGAATGTCATCATTAATTGGTAGTCCCTAAGGCGTGAAACATGTCGTGCAGTGGGGTCCTTGTCCTGCGTAACTACGCGAGTCACATAGTTGCAACTATCGTAGCGCCATGATCGTTACGTACGACGGGACCCAGCGTGTTGCATCACCTACTCCTGCCGCATGAGTGACCGACCCATTTATAGCGCAGCACGATCAGTCGATAGATCAGATCTATCGATGACGCACAGCATGGCTAAAACTTACAGAGGTGTTGTTGTTGTGTTGCAGGTTGGTTGTACCACACACAGGAGATTTTTGGCGACAAACAGACACGGGAAACAAGAGCCATCCACTATCTCCAGAAGTCGAACGAGTACGACCTCAGCAATGGCCAGACTTGGTACCTGTTGGGCAGGTCGGTTTAGTACTCTCTTTATTTTAATACAGTGCTCCTTTGATATAACGCTGAAGTTGGGGTCCATGACATGTCAACCGCGTTATAATACCCGCGTTATATCAACAAATATAATTGGAGAAAAACAAAATTATATTTTTGTATTTATTTATTTACTTTTTTTAAATGGGGTCCACATTGGACCCCGCATTGTATCCGAATCCGTGGTGCATCGAAGGGCGTTATATCGAGGGAGCACTGTAGTAATAAGGTATTATTTAGTCATGATTTTAGTAAAATAATCTAAAGCGAATCTAAACCCCCAATTAAAAATAATAAAATGAATTATGTAAATTTTGTAATAATAATAATACAAATAATAGTAATGATAATAATTAATACTGTATTTATGTTGCACTATACTCCCATGTAGATATGTAGATGTGCGCTCGCTGTTACCTTCTTAACTCCCCGGGGAATCAATTCCAAGTGCTGTGTTATACAGCATCCAAGATTACCTCCTAAAAATTTAACACCTTAGCCTAAGGATAAATTCTTATGTTCACAGCTGCAATAATTTAGATATTAATATTATTACTCACAATAACATTATTAGACCTCCTATCGCTGTGTATAGATAGGTGATAGATTACCCTCTTTAAGTATAAGCAAAAATGAGTATTTATGCAGGTATTTTTAGTTTGTGACGGTATCACAAGATCGTTTTCTTGAGTAATTAGGAAAACTGAAAAATTATCACACTTTTTAATATATTTTAATTATTTTATTAATATAATATTACTTCCTGCATAGATGACGTATTTTTCTTTGCAGTGGCAGAAAACGTGCCTTCTTTATTTTCAACCAATAACAAGTATTTACGTAGATATTTTTCATTTGTGAACGGTATGCGTATGACGAACTCCGTCTCTCGACTAATCTGGACTGGACAACTGGGAGATTATCACACGTTTAATATTGTTTTATGTTTATTTTTTTCTTCCTGGATAGATGCTTCTCAAGCCTAGGGAAGGTGCATGATGCGTTTGTCTCCTACCGACAGTCGATTGACAAATCGGAGGCCAACGCTGATACGTGGTGCTCTATAGGGTGAGTTATAAAAGTCCGACTAGACCAGACTGTAGTCATTCGGTCGTCGTCCGTGGGAAGGATCAGTTCGCTTTTGTCTTTGGTGAATCCCGTCGAAAAGTTTTTTAAAGATAGAATAGTAGGTATCATTTGAGTTTTTGAACACATTTTTTTGATTAATTCTGAAACAAAGTAAATTTAATTTTTTTAATTTTAAATATTTTTTAGACGATCTTTAGCATAACATTTTCAGTATCATTTAGGGTTGTATACCTGTATATGTATTTACCTATTCCTGTATTACTCTCTTTAAACCATTTTAGCTACTAAGTGTATATTTTTATGCATTTATTTCCGAAAGAATTTTAGTATCAATTTTTATTATTTTTATATACATTTTGTTTTCAAAAACATTCTTTTTGGTTATTTTAGGGGAAATTAATATATTTATTTAAAAATAAATGACACCTTTAGTCTGACATGTGTGTGTTTGCGCTTGCAGGGTGCTGTATCAGCAGCAGAACCAGCCTATGGACGCGTTGCAGGCTTACATCTGTGCGGTGCAGTTGGACAAGTCTCACTCTGCCGCCTGGACGGACCTGGGCATTCTGTACGAGTCCTGCAGTCAGCCCAGCGACAGCCTCACCTGCTACCTGAATGCCTCTAGAAATAAAGGTGGGTCCGGCGTGCCACCAACTCGCATTACACCATGTTGGATGTTGCCGTCGCATGTCCGCAATTAATTATTAATAACAATAAGTCTCTTTCTTCTATTTTTTTCAATGAAATTTTTTCTTTTTTTTTTGTTCAGCACTTTTTAGTAGCTAGTCTAGATCCTAGGAGCTATGTAAATTATTGTTATTATTATTATCTGAGGGCGGATGGTAGAATGCCGACAACGAACTAGGAATCAAGGCTTCACATTAACTTTTGGGGTCACCTGTCCCTGTGTCCTGTCAGACATGAAACTACTTGCCCTGTAGGTAAAGGGCTTGTTAATCCAGGGTATTTCACTTCTACCTGTCCCGTGCACAATCCTTACCGTTGAGCCCTGAGTATGCGTCATGTTGGATGTTGCCGTCGCAAGTCGGAAATTAATTAATAATTATTATATTAATCTTGTGTTATCTTATCTGGAGGTGGGTGGCAGCACATTGGTAGAATGTTTAACTTTCAGGACCAAAGGTCCCGAGTTTAAATCCTGTCGCCAGAGCCCAGTATCGATGTTGGCGAAAGTTATCTTTCTGACGTGATCAAGATAGCATGCAACGTACTCGCCCGAATAATTATGTAATATAGTGACGAATCCTAGCTAGACCTATATGCCACGACCAATGGTCATTGACTCATCCACTCTGCTATATATTGTACCCATGACGACACTTTGTAGTCTGTCCGTGGGAGAGCATTTCTATCGTGACGTGTTCGCTGGTATCCGTCGTCACTGTGTAGTACAGCACAGTGAAAAGCACAGTTTTTCTGATGAGCAATGTGACTGAGTCAATTAAGTACTAACACCTGCATAGGCTGACACGTATGGGTGAAATATTCCTGAGGCGACGTAATATAAAGCTCAAATTTAAACAAATTTAAGGAAAATTATCTTTTTAATTTTATTATTTTTAAATTGTGGTTTTGAGTCGCTTTCTAGATTCTTTCACTAATATCATGACTTGTCAGTTTTAATATCAAGAGGTGTGTTTAATCGTGTATTTTGTCTTTACATTGCAGCTCGTGTTAACACTAATTTAGCATCAAAGGTGAAGTTTCTACAACAGAATCTAAGCAGCATACCAATGCAACATTTCCAAAATAAGTAAGTCCGAATTGTTATCCACACTCTTTTTACTAGGAGCCAATATTTCCAATATAAATAAGAGTTGCTTACCAGTCACCGGAAATTTGGTTTCCATTTATAGTCTGATTATGTGTGGGAACCATGTAGACAAATTAAATTCAAGATATGTTCAGTTTTCTTGAAAATTTGTATCATAAGAAAACATCAACTGTTATAGTAGACATAATTTGTTTTACAAATTACAAAAGGCTTTAAACTGAGGTAGTGTTTGTCACACATTACAAAATTTGTATCATAAGAAAACATCAACTGTTATAGTAGACTTAATTTGTTTTACAAATTACAAAAGGCTTTAAACTAATTAGGTAGATGACAACTAATTGTTTTTCACACGTTACAAAAGCTGTAAAATTACGCACACCTGTAAATTTGAGTTATTGAGTACATTTGTGCCTATATAAACAGGAGTCGGCTGTATAATAATTTCACAATATAGACTTTGTTGTTCAAGTGTATATAACAGTTGTAGCACTATTGAAAGTTATCATTCCTATACGTTAACATTGTGTTATGACATTAGCAGATAATGACATTAGCAGGTAATAGTCTATAGAAAGTCATCATTCCGATACATTAACATTGTGTTGTGACATTAGAAGGTAATAGTCTATAGAAAGTCATCATTCCGATACATTAACATTGTGTTGTGACATTAGAAGGTAATAGTCTATAGGTAGGTAGCTGTATGTCTGACTGCTGTATCTCTGTGTCGCCCAGGCCTCGAACACTGCCCAGTATAGAGGAAGCGTGGAGACTGCCCATACCCGCTGAACTCACGTCCCGTCAGAGTCAGGTCCCGCAGCCGACACAGGTCAGTGACTTAGCATTCGACAAAGCACATCTGAGCAGCGCTACACTGGATTTTTGGACTATGCAAATATTTCTATGCAACAAAATAATTTTCTCCTTTATAATATTTATATATCATATCATATATTTGACGCCAAATGCAGGTCAGTGACTTGTTGTTTGACGCCAAGTGCAGGAGCCCGTTGCATGACGCTCTTGTAGGCTACAACTATTGTAACGTCAACGCTTTCGGGAGTCCAGTTACAATAAGAGCGTCGTGCAACAGGCTCCAGGTCAGCAACTATTTAATTACTTTACGCCAAATGCAGTAAGTTTGACGCTAAAAGCAGGTGAATTATTTATTGTTTAATGCTAAGTGCAGGTCAGTGACTTAATGCTTGATGCTAAGTACAGGTCAGTGACTTATTTTTTTAACGCTAAATCAGTTACTTATTGTTTGACGCGAAGTGCATGTCAGTGACTTATATTATTATATATGTACTTATAATATTTATATTATATTATTATATATTTATTATTATTATATAATATTATTATTGTTTGACACCAAGTGCAGGTCAATGACTTATATTATTATATATACTTATACTATTTATATTATATTATAATATTTATATTGTATAAATATTATTGTTTGATACTAAATGCAGGTCAGTGACTTATTGTTTGACCTTATGATGCCAAACACAAGTCAGTGACTTGTTTGAAATTTGAATGAATACTGCACATCATCAAGTGAGAGTGTGTGCGAGATTTGCGTGATTCTGAGATGAGGTACTGACCGACTGACCCTTTGCGTTGTTACAGCCCACTGACCGAGCTCATGAAATGCTTCCGCCTCCCCATACTGCAGCACCGGCAGGCTTCGCAGAGGAGGATGCGGACAAGAGGAAGAAACCGCAGTCCAGGAAACGGGTAAATACTTCCTCCTCCCTCCCTCTCTCTCTCTCTCTCTCTCTCTCTCTCTCTCTCTCTCTCTCTCATTTCTTCTCTCTCCCCCTCTTTCCTATCTTCTTGCCTACCGTATATCTCTTTCTCTATCTCACTATTCGCGGGCAAGTAGGTTTTAAAGTTAGTGTATATTGCCATGGTATGCATATCTTGTTGCTCTGTACGGTAACAACATTCCAATTTAATTTCCAGAGCCTCTGCCATGCGATTCTGTTATTAAACTGGACATAAGACAACGATATGATACGACAGTCGTGTCACAGGGATATCCTATTGGCTACGTCGGGTAGGTTTGTGTTAACCATACGTTTGTGTTTGTTTTAATACCGGAGGGTTGTACGAACTGAACAGTTACGTATTTAAATCCACACAATTTGTACACCATAATTCGAGCACTCATCCCAATATAACGCCAAAGATCAAAACACCTAACAGAGAGTGGAATGGGCGTTGCTAACAGAAATAGTGACAATATACCGGAATAAATAATTATACATTATACACTTCCGGTCTGTTTCAGGAACCGTGTCTGTTCGTGGTTGATTCAGAAAGCTTCCTCCGATTCTAGAACTCTCCTGGTTGACATCAAAGAGACCGATATTGCCTTCAGTTCCGGATGTGCTGCCGAGTATATCCGTATTTATGACGGTATGTAAAACAACAGATGCAATATTTTCGTTTCTGCATTATTGTTAAAGCATCTGAGGGTGTTTGTTTTTGTTTGTTTTTGAAAAGAAAAGTGTGTGCTTTATTTCACATGTGAACATTGTCTGAGACTAGAACGAAATAACTACCAGCTTGTATATTGTATACAATACCAAGGTTTACATTTTAAACATGCTACCACATGGTTTCCAGGTAAAACGGAAATGAGTCCAATTATTGGAAATCTTTGTGGCAGCAAAACTGAGAGTTTTCTGGGATCAGGAGACAGCGTGTTCATCAAGTTTGTCAGCGGAACCAACACTTCACAACACAGGGGATTTAAAATCACGTATTCATTATCTCGTAAGTAAATAATAGATAGAATACCTCACACAAAATCCAACGTATATAAAGCGTTATGTATTTTTTAAATTAAAGCCCACCGTTTTCTATTGTCTTTCCATGCGAATATTGTCATTGATTAATTACAATTTCATGGTCAGCTTTCAGAAAAGTTTGTCGGAATGAAGAAATAGCTGTCTTTGCCAGAGAAAAAATTCTTCAATCACCAAATTATCCTTTGATGTATCCTCGGTAGGTTTTCGTTGTTTTTCTTTTACAAGATTTTAGGAAGAATTACCTCGTAGAATGTGGTTTTTATCGTGACGAGATCATACGTATATATTCTTTTTTTTAGATTATTTCACTTATATATATCTTGCCAGTGTAATGTTTCCATCTAAACTTTCTATACTTTCTAATGTTGTTTGTTTGTACTCGATCCAAGCCATGCTCTATTTCCAATAGCCAACATCAAAACATTCTAAGCACGAGCTTGTGTTTTGTTTCCTTTACAGAAAGTTGAACTGCACATGGACATTAAAGTCGTTTGACGTTAACGACATTATCATTCTAGAGGTCATAGTGTCTGATTTGGAATATTCTGAACGATGTAAAGAAGACAGAGTTGAAATTTACGATGGTTTGTGTTTGCTACCTTTCAATTCAAGTGAATTATTTGTTATCAAATGTTATTAAAAAGTTCATTAAAATAATATTTGTTTATCTGGTTTAGTCTTAAATATTAAATGGATCATATCGTATGTTAACTGTCGAGACTTAAACATGATCTGTATGTTTTTGCTTTATTATATTATTATATAGCATGCGAGGGGTCATAACTCTAATGTTAGCTCGCAGATTCATTCATAGATCAGTTCATGCATCAAATACGAGATAAATAACGGAACGTTTCCTTTATTAATAAAAAACCCATTAATATTTGGATACCAATCGAGTACTGCATGTGGACTAAGTACATCAGTAAATATTAACCTTTGGGTGGATAAATCAAGCGTAATTATAGTCTCTGATCGAAATTCGTTTGTCCATTATACAGGTCTATCAACTGTGATAGTGTGCCTTTAATAATAGGAATACGAAATATAATAATACGGTAATAGTAATAATAATAATAATAATAATAATAATAATAATAAAAATACACAAATGACGTCTGGCATATAGACCCTCCAAAGATTCAAAATAAATCTTGTCATATCTTGCTCGTCGGTGTTGCAACAATTTCTGTAATTTGCAGGGTCAAATATCGACAGGCGAAAACGTCTGGGGAAATTTTGTGGCAAGGAAACGCCCGCCTACAGAAGCACAGGCCAATATGTCCTGATCGTACTGATTGCCAATGATAACGCTGTCACAGGAACAGGATACCAGATCAAATATTTCTACAAAAGCAGGGGTGGTGAGTCTGGCATCATTGTGAGATCATCTTTGCTTCGTCAGTACCAGCCGACACTTGCAGGGTTACTGCACAACATTGGCCAGGATGCGCTACAGTTGTTGTAGGTTACTTTTTACCATAAAACATCTGGGCATGCGAGCAGGGATACGTTATATAGCGCTGTATAAATGGGCTATCATCATAATAGTGAAAATGGGTATCCCCAAATGTAGCTCGAGATTCCTCCACCTTCCCTGCTTACCATAGGATACGTGTTATATGGGTATGGTCTTCCCCTCTTATAAATTATGATCAGCAGGGAAGGGTAGAGGAATCTCTAGCTACCCCAAATGAAGATGTCCTCATTGTAATATTATAATATATAGGTTATTTAAATATTATTTAGGCCAGGCCCCTAGATTACGAAACTTTTCTGAGTACGTTTTTGTGCTCAGACTATGACGTCACATGACGTTTTATGAACAAAATTCCGAGTTGAGGATGAAATCGTACTCAGAAAAGTTTCGTAATCTTGGGCCCATGATACAAAGTAATGCTGAATGCCATGTTTATGTAATATTAACATGAACGTCTTGAAATCAACTAGATATATTATGTAGATTTACATATATAATGCAGTTCTACTGTACATGTATACTGTACAGGTGTACACACATATGTTCTGAATATGTTTCAGGTCGACTGTTAAACGTGGGTGCAATCGCTGGTGGGGTTATTGGAGGCGTGACTGTGTTGGCATTGATATGTCTGGCAGTATTTTGCTGTATTGCTAAAAAGGAACCTACAGAAAAGCCACATAGTAGAACTTTCTATTTAAGCAGCATATGAATAGGATAAAATATTCAAAGAGCTAAGCCAACTTTACTAACCAAATGGCATAATTAAAATGGTGTACCAGGTAAGATTCTAACTATCTCCGTAGATGTATAGGCGGATCGAGAAGGGGGT
>JAUTBZ010125307.1:0-15180 GCA_032361785.1 Lepetodrilus galriftensis | reverse complement strand
AGCCTAAGAACAGGGCCCGTATTCTCGAAACTTAGTAAGTCCTAAGAAGTTCGCAAGTACAAAGAATTTGGCTAACTGGGTTTCTGCTAATTTTAATTTTTGAAGAGATATTTTATCACTAAGAAGTTCTTAGCTAAGAAGTTTCGAAAATATGGGCCCAGTTCTTATAATTAACTATTCGTATAGTATAGCTGCTCCGAACTGTTCCGCGTGGGCTAATATGTTCGTAAGACTGTTTCGAGAGTAGGTTCCCCCAAGTATGTGGCATCAAGTTATGGAGGTCGGACATTGGCGGACATTGTAATTGTTAGATCTGTAGTCAGTCTAAAAATATCGATTAGTATTGCACATGAAGCCCTTAAGAAGGATAGGAATAACACCCTGGTTGTCTCCAGAGCATTTGAACTTTCGTTAGTTAGATATGATGCCGTTGAAGTCTGGAACAGCATACAAAACGAATTCAATAAAATAGAAAGATCATTGTTTTCAAGTATGTACAGAACAGGACGATTGTATAAAATCCACCAATACATTTTGACACATTTCTAGCACGGTAAAGTCAGCAAGGAACGTGCATGTTTGATCTGGTATCTTCTGCATTGGACAACCAAGTGAACCAACGGGTAAATGTAATTATATTGTAACACTGCTGTGTGATGCTAATATATTAAACGCACCTACCATGAACCCATGGCAAATACGTCTACTTTGCATCTTTGCATGAGCATGATTGAAACGTAATCAATACAATTCTATAGTGTACGCAATCCAGTATACAAATGCAACCAGGGACTTCATATGAATAAAACGTACACGAATATAATAATTTGCTATGCGTAAACCTTAAACCATATTCCCCTATTGGACACATAATTACGAGTTATCTGTTTCCTCTAGAGCAAGTCTTTCGAAATTACGAGTAATATATGTACTGCTATGTCTACCTATGAGCGAGACGTAAATACACTTTTCTGTCTGTCTTTCTGACTGTCAGTGGACATTTTAACGGTTTTGTAGCTGGGTATCCTGTCCTCAAGATTACAAAACTTTTCTGAGTAGTTTTTCCTGCTAAACTCAATGTTTTGTTCATAAATCTCGACATAAATTGTCAGCTTGAGCATGAAATCATTCTCAAAAAGTTTGGTAATCTCGAGGACTGGTTCAAATTCTCTGAGTAAACATCGTGGTGTTATATTTTATTATGCTCAAAACCGTTTTGATTTTGTTTTCTCTTTTAAATTAAAAGGATGATATCATGATTGAATTAACAGGCTTTGACAAAAATAAAAAGTGATTTAGAGGCTATTTTAATATTGTTTTACACTTCATCATAAATTATCATTTCACACCATAAATACAAAAGGAATAGTGTTTTCACCATACAGGATATTGTCTACGTTTCTCAACCATTTGATTGATTTCTTGACAATACTGGTAAAACACGAACAATGAAAGAAAATGTATAATAGTATACTTATATATAACTAGGTAAATATCGATGTAAACAGATGTATTCCAGCTTACCAATGTATAGGCAATATGTCTCATGCTTAATTTTCTTTTGTTGCAGATATGTTACCAATGTTCATCAAGCGGGTCGCTGTTATTGTTGTGTTTATGTATGCGATTACATAAACAGTATTGTAGAATAAAATAATTAAATCAAATATTCACCGTCTCAATATTATTTGTATATCACACAAGCATGTCATATATTACACAGACACAAAATAACGTCATTAATAATGATTTATTGAGTGTTCAGATTACGGTACATCAATATTGTCCGATGGAGTACGAAGCCATGTTCACTTTTCACGGATCAACATCTGAAATTAGACAGAGAACAGCATGAATTGTATGATACTATCCTCACGTTCGATTGACTGTGAGCATGAATGTTATGGATACTACAAATAATGTGATTACAGATTTCGTCGGCAGTTGGCAATCTATTTACCTAGCCCTGTTATACGAGTTCATGCTAAACACAAAGACTTCATTACCAATCCTTCATAAGATTTGAGCTTGAGCAAAACACTGTCATCATTTTAAAGACAGAGTACGCCTATTCGTGTTCACATGCTCTGAAGCAATCGCCAGTGTCCACGGTGTACTGAACAGCCGTCAATATGCAGGCAATGGTCGTAAATGTCAGCGGATGTCGTGTTAAATACCAATGACCACGTACCGGAAGTGACGTCAACGGTTTTACTTCCGGCCCAGACCTTGTAGTCCGAAGAGTAAGCCCGCGCTGCCGCCACCACTGCTACCACTGCTGTGACTGCTGCCGCCGCTGCTCATAGGGACGGGGATGGGTATGGGGTAGGAGGAGGAAGAGGAGGACCCGCCACAACAACAACACTTCTTCTTCTTCTTGCAGCAACACGCGTCAATCGTGGAGAGGACGGCGACTGGAAATTAACAAGAACACGGCATTATGGATTTAAGGAATTGCATGATGATTTGATGTACAGCTAGTTTTAGTAGTATATAGAATCAGTGTAGTGCCTGTACCGTTGCCGTGAATTTATCATTGGTTCATCAGTACCAGCCGGTGATCGCAGGTTTACTGCAACACTGAGCTTTACGGGTGCTGCAGGTTTACTCCTGCTAGGAATATAACCTGGCAAGCTGTGATAGGAGAGAAAACAATCTTGATAACCACAATTATTTGTATATTAAATATATTAAAATCTACGTTACAAAGAGCAATGTAGACACACACAGGTTTGTTAATGTCTCAACTCGACAATGTACGTTAGATTAGACATGCATAACATCATATATTAAAACAAGTACATTGTCATTTTATGTATTATTAGAAACTATGCAATGAGTAGGCCTAATACTACAGGTTTTGGTAAAACATCAGCCTGTCATGTGAGGCCTGTAAAACACAGACATAGCAAAGCAAAGAACATCGAAGCAAATGATAACTTACCCAAGACCACTAAGGTGATGACATATTTAAAAGCCATGGTACAGATGTATTCTTAAGGGTTTTGAATCCGATTGTTAGACCTAGAAGGTGATGACTGAATTGTGTTGGCTGGCGCGTACATTTATACCTAGATGAAGTTACCTCTAAGTGTTTGGTACATGTTGACATGAAACACTTTCGGTTTTCCTTGACCAATACCGCCTACTAATCTGGGATAAACAACCAGGATTAGTATGTGCCTGTATAGTGTTGGCATGGTGATGTTTACAGAAAACGACACATAATTATATGTTAGGTAGAGTTGTCTTCTCATTAACGTGGTCGTTTCCCTATCATATTGAAAACCACGCGGTTGTAATATAAATACAAAATATAAAAAATATATATTAAAAAATGGAGTTTAGAGTCTCTCTGAAGATTAGTTCAACTATATTACAGATTGCCAGTTATATTAACGATAGAAGAAACCATATAACTTATCATTTAGGCCTGCATGCATATCAAACCACCACCAAACTGTCTTAACCAAGATCATCGTCTTTGCCTGTTACTTTGATCGGTGAAAGAAAATCACATTCATGATTCAAACCAAAGCTTGACGTCAATGTGTAACTAAAGAAATAATGGTTTTGGATAGTATAATGACATCCGATCGATTAGATGAACTCACTGACCCTACTGCTAGTGATTAAGGATTAATGATATTGAGATAAAATAGCAAAAATGGTATCCCACAGAGTTTGAAGTAGATCTAGTATAAAGACGTGTGTTTTCTTGAAGATACGTTTTCAATATATTAATAGGTGATATCCAGAGTAACTAAAAGTGAATCAGCATTCTACATAGCGCCCCATGTATCCGTTCAATACCAAGTATTGGCCATGACAACCGTTTGTTCTTAAAGATGAAGGAGGCACCGTGTATACTATAAATACGAAAACATTTGAAAATAAAGTCATAAAAAGTAAAACACTTGTTTTTACAGTAACATTTCTCTCAACTCAAACTATTCAACAATGTCACCCAGATTTCTTATCTGTTTGGTTGTATTCGGTAAGATTCGACACTTATTTATTAATTTGAACTTTAATACTATTAATTAATAATGTTCGTCATGATCATGATCATGATTTGAATTTTTAACTACGACTACTATTATCTTAAACAATGTATTCTCTTCCAGTGGCCGTCCTCTCTATGACAGACGGATGTTGCAAGAAGAAGTGCTGTTGTGGCGGGTCTTCCTCCTCTTCCTCCTACCCCATCCCCATCCCCGTCCCCATGATGAGCCACGGCGGCGGCAGCAGTCATAGCAGTGGTAGCAGCGGTGGTAGCAGCGCAGGCCTGCTCTTGGCACTCCGAGGCTTAGGGAAATAGAGCAACACTTCCGGTACGTAACTCCGGACGGATCTTAAGAATTCCTTATACATGATGTTCCGTACAGTGGAGACATCTATAAGAGCTCAAGCGAACGGAGTGTTGTAGACATACTAAGACGTTATTTGTTGTTATCTTATGAGTGCCTTATGATGATGTTCCGTAGAACATAATGAATAAATGAACATCACGTCAATGGCATATGCTTATTTAACATCGGCCAAATTATGTTAATTATCTACTATTTGACCCTTGTTTCGAGTACATGTATGCGTTATTTTATATTTTATACTTTCTTCTGAAACATATGGCCATTGTCTACTTTTTCTTTGAATTATATAATTGTTGAACTGCCATCGACCTTGTCTACTCAAATTCACATTTAATGCAAACACAATTATAACATTGCCTGCGCTTGATTTAAACATAGTATTATTCAGCAAAGAATGAGGATTGGTAAACAAGCTGTACAGTTTATTTCAATACCGCTCCTGCGTTTATGACTGAAAGTTTCTAAATGCATGTACCCTGTATCGTAGACAAATATTGACGCTAATTATTGTTTAAGTTTCATATAGAATATTACATACTGAAATCTGTATTTTATCTTCTTTCAGATAACTACGGATTGGTGGAAAAGAAAACTGACAGTTTTAAAGTCCCCGTGTACTATTCACAATAAATAATAAATCAAAACTTGGCTTAGCGTTATTTATTGTGATTCAGTGGAATACATGTATAGTGTTCCTGTTGTTATACCCGGAGATATAATTATTAGAGTATCTTGCTATACAATAACAGAATGTTTGCATATGTATATATAAGACATATAGAGACATGTAGAAATGTAAACAAGCAACGCGACACACTATACGGGAACACTATACACACAATAACAACCATCGACATTAGTCTCAGCACATAATCTGCCATAATTCAGACATTTATGATGACGTCTAATTATAATAAAATAAGGATTCGAATATCAAACAAAACGAATACCACTAACAAACTATTACAAGACAATTGCACTCTCGTAGCGATCTCTATTACATGGCCACGGCGCAGATTTAAACATATTTTATTCATATTTTATTACGATAGCGCTATACAATAGTGGATATCAAGAGAGCTTCGAGAAACTTACATGCACCTAAATCATGTCATATTAATTTTTTAAGAGGTTTAATTGTTCAGGAAATACAAATCGGTATGGTAAACGATGTATTCAATTTACATTGTACTTACCATTAAAACGGATGTCCTTCCCATTTTATATGCTATTAAACTATTGATAATATATTTAGCAAATAAAATATAATTATTATCTCTTCATTACAGTATTATACTTCTTGTTCTCTAATGTAAACTACATTGTAAACATCCTATGTTTGCTTTATACTATTCGCGATCGTGCTTACATCAGTATAATAATATTCGTGGAACATTGTTAACAAATTTGTCTTTACTAAACAAATTAAAGTGATGGTAAAAATGAATTACTATACATGTATGTAGAAAATATAATATTAATTATTATATAGGGCGTGTTAGATAGCCAACTGTGATAAGAAGGTTATCTCCATGTATATCTATATGTATATCTCCCCAGTGGTCATCTGTTTGCATGTGGTCCACCTTAATACGCCTCTATACGTCACCTGGGCTTCCGTTTCTATCGTGTATAAATATGAGTACATTAAAAAAGATAATCATATTATATCTAATAACCAATTCACAATGTTGAGATTATCTACTGTTCTCGTGCTCTCACTTGGTAAGTAAAATGAAATGTGTTCGATATTAGATTTGTATATTTCTACAAGCAGGTTTATAAACGTCTTCTCAAAACTGCTTGGTTTTAAAATTCAGTTACCTATATTGGACTATTATTGCACATACAATGTATGTGTATGTGTATGTGTAAACTATGTGTAAACTATGCATATGATATATGTATATACCTTTCGTCTAAATTTGACCGTATTACGTCCTATCGAATTAATAAATAGGTACTATACTAGTATTTGATTATACAGATCTAAAAGCACTGCTTATATATAAATATATAGCCTACTTAAATGTTCTCTCAGTTGTTTAGGCGATGGCTATCGTACACATATAATTAACATACTTTCACAAATTACTCTGTGGAGTTTTACTAAGAACACATTCTAACACGACGCCATCAATTATTTAAAAAAAAAAAACTATTAAAAATAACCAACATCACTGATCTCTGTATTCTTAAATCTTCTCGCAGTTGTGTTGGCATTAGTCACCGACGGTTATCATCATCGCCATCATCACCGCCGTCACCGCCACCATCGTCATCGTCACCATCACCATCACCACCACCACAGCTCCAGTAGTAGTAGCAGCGAAGAGGTCATCATCCACCACCATCACCACTCCGGCGGTTCCGAGTCCGAGTCCTAGTGTGGATGCAGCGGTTCCTCTGAGAGTTCCAGTGAAGATTATCCCATCCCGATCCCAGTCCCCATCATGAGCGGAGGTGGTGGCAGCAGCAGCCATTCCAACTACATCCCCATCATCCTCACCACTCCGGCGGGCTAAGATAACTTGGCGCCCACACTGTCACACCGTGAGTTTATTTAACACAGTTTTTAAATGCAATGCATAGTACTTTCTACTAATATTTAAAATATTTAGACAGGTTATGTAACCATGCCATTTGTAGTATTCATGAAAGCACGAATGGATAAGTCAATAAAAAAAAATAAAGTGAGAATGAAAGGGGAGGGGGTGGTGGGGGTGGTATGCAGAAATTTGCTTATTTGTCTTATCCCTCCCTATCTCTCTATCATTTGAAAGATCTCTACATATATTTATCTGTTTCTCTATTTATTTCGTTCTCTCTCTATTTATTTCGTTCTCTCTCTATGTCTTTCTCCCTCTCTATTTCTTTCTCCTCTCTCTCTCTCTCTCTCTCTCTCTCTCTCTCTCTCTCTCTCTTCCAATACCTTAAATGTCAACGCTTTAAATAGTATGCTGCTTCCATTCAAGCATATACCGATCGTGTGTCTTGATTGTGATTCTCGTTGATCATAAATGCAACATATGTCACCCTTAACTAAAACTACATCCAACATATGCACGAAATAATTATGAATTATTGATATGTCACTGAATAGCATTCTCAACAGAGCATACAAATACCCGGTGCATTGATAACAGAGGCACTGCATATACGATCTCGACGATATCCGCTAGACATCATCACAGCTAAACGGATATAAGGAAACAATGGCCTCGCGCGTGTTTCAGATGATATGTGCCAAGCGTTAATTAAATTATAGTTATTAATTATATGCTGCTTTTATGATGTAATTTTATATGTTTTCTTTTATTACAGGTTGTTTCTCTCTCAGCTTATCGTGGCCTGTGTGGGGCTCGAATGGCCTGTACAGAATGGCTGTTGTTATATTTGTTACTACATCGTTGTGCTCATATTGTTGTTGCTGTATATTGTTTAGTTTGAATAAACATAAATTATAAAACTGATATCGTTTTATCAACTGGCACATATTTTCATACATCAGATCAGTCAAGTGTATCCGTGGCGTTCTTTCCTGAGAAATTCAGAGAACTTGCAATTTGTATCGTTCTTTCTCAGGAACGGATTTAGGTCCTACATAGCCTACTATGCGTGAGTCGGTATTTTTCTAGCACTGCGGTAGCTAGATATTTGCATAACTCGACCTATATATTGGCCTAGTTGCATTGTGGACACAGTAGCCTAGTCAGCTAGTGTTTGTGTAAATGTCTCAACTCATGTAAAATAACTACCTTTACAATTACTAAATTAATCCCATTTTATTGTTTTGAAAATAATAATTTTTACTTTTTTATTTTACTATTTTATTTTGCGCTGCTGTATATTTTGAAAGATTAACATTGCCTTGAACCTCCAATCCTAAATTTAGATAAACGTGATTTTACAAACAAAGGATTTGAAAGGTTGATGAAATGTTGCGTCATAAATGCAGCTGCACCCGACTCTATATAGCTAATTGATTGACTTTATTTTTAGGAAATTAATGTGAAATCGTCTAGGTACCTGCATTATTACTCACGAGAGACAGCTGATTACGTCAGTAACATCACAATCAGATTATCATGAACACAAAACTAAACAGAATAATTAATAACCCAGGAAAAGCGTTCGGATTGGTACACTCCCACACTCCCGACTGTTCAGCGTTGAGGAGACTGGATATAGTCTATATTGATCGGTCAATGCAACAACACATGGTCGCTCGGGAAGCCAGCGCGTACGTGAAAACCCGGTCAGTGTACATGGATGACAACGCAAGATCGTGACAACTACAACAGCACCAAACTTTATATAAGGATGTGCTGAGATGCAGAGACCCACTAGAACACGTTTTATTCGCGATCTCGTACCTTCCCAGTACGCCGCGTCAAACGGAGCATTCGGGACCTAAACACAACACACGTGGGTTATTATGAGCGCTTCTCTGGATCCGTCTGCGAGTACGCTAAATCAGCAGTGATCAACAGACAGCTGATCAAGATATAAATGGTTCAATTCAGGAAACTAGTCTACATCCTGAATCGAGACGGGTTTGGAGGAATATGGTGACCGGCTTTATACATAGGAATTTTGTCTCGACGCACGTGTTTTGCTTGCTAGGTAAGTTCAAGTTGACCTTGTGTGAGCGTGGTTTAGGATTCCACTGTCAAGGTCGTCATTGATTACTTTCTGATTACTTTCCTACGCGTGGTGCTATCTGGGTGATAATGATGGTGATGGAAATATTAATTATGATATTGAAAATGGTAAATGGTGTAAACTAGTTACATACAATGTACACAACTATTTAAATAGGTGTATATTATTAAAAACAAACTTTATAATCGTGGAAATAAAATGTGTTAAATGCTAGAACGGGTAGAAATGCGCCCAGATAGCAACAGCATGACGTAACAACGTCCCATATACAGATAGATACGCATAAAGACAATACAATTTGAGATAAAATACATTTTACAACAAGGGAAAACTACACAAATAATTATAATAAATGCCATTATGACATATAATAATATGAACACGGGCCTGTTATATTATAATAATAATCATCATAATAATTATAATAATAATAAGAATAATAAGTAATTATATTTACGATCTAGGCTCTACTCAATCATGTCAATAGAGCTGAACAAAAACAAAATGTTGTATTTAACGGCTGATTAATATCAATATTGACTATTATCATTATATAGATATGGTCTGAAGATACGCACATTTTACAATTTATGGCAATGCAATTCATTGTTATTTGGAAGTTACTGTAACCACTGGTACATATTCATTCATTAGTCCATAGAATATATTTTATTAATCAATATTCATAGTATTTTACATAGAAATGTAAATACTTTAAATAAGAAGTACTTCTCTACAGCTGTTGATGCTGTGTTGCTATAAACACATGATCAATATACGGTAGTGGCATTTATTCAAGATAAAATGATAACAACTATCATGACATTGGGTTCTATATTTTGATAATTACATACATGTATCATGTACATTACCAGTACTATTTATTTTGTAACTATATATTGTCAGATAATATTAATTACTACCATCTGTGGATATCCTTTCACCTGTTCACCACAGTATAACAAACACCTGCTAGGAATGTGTTCCTGTTCTCATGTTATCTCATTATAGCATTAATACTTCAATGGCTTTATCATTTATCCTGCATTATCACATTTGTGCCTTGCAGTCAGTCAGAAATAGAAAACGTATTGTACAGTATTACCGTATGACCTCACCACAAGTGAAGTTGGTAGTGAAACTCGAGATGTTGTTGGTCGTTCCATGTGAGTTTTGATTTAAATTTGCTAAGTACTGGGTAGGTCGACTTATAAGTAATATGTGTTCCCAGTACCATGAATGTTCAAAATAGGACAAGTTTCGTAATCTCGGGGCTAGGTTACATTAGGAAAATATTTTTTATTTTTTTAAAAAACATTTTAATTGTGGTAGGTAGGTAATACTTTTGTTTCATGATATGCATTTCCATTTGGTATTAAAAATACAATGCTTTCTGAGTTTCACTTAATATTTGAGTAGGTCTGGCAATGCATAACATCTGAGCGACTGGTAACATCTGAGCAGAGCTGGTAACATTTGAGCACTACTGCAGGGCTTTACACCCAGAATAGTACAGTACAGAAACGAAGATCAAGCCCAGAGATTACAAAACCTGTTTTAGTATTTAACTATCATGAGTATGACTTCATGCTAAATGTTCACAAACATCCATATAAAATGTGAGCTTGAGCATGAAATCATTTTTTAAAAATGTCATAATCTTGGTACTGTGGTAGCATTTGAGCAGGACTGGTAACATTTGAGCAGGACTTCACTACTGGTAACATTTTAGCAGGACTGGTAACATTTGAGTATGAGCAGGACTGGTAACAACTAACATTTGAGCAGGACTGGTAACAGGACTGGTAACATTTGAGCAGGACTGGTAACATTTGAACTGGACTGGTAATTAATATTTGAGCAGGACTGGAGAACTGATTATTATCTCTTAATCAAGATTACGGTATTAAATACAATGGTATTTAATGAATTGTAATTATTTTGTCTTTTCGGTGTGCCATAATATTTTTTTCTTTTCTTTTCCAGTCATCTTTCTGCAAATAGCCGAGTGCCAAGACTCACCTCTATATATTGTATCTTCCTCCTCTCATGGACATCAGCAGTACTTTGGGGGTGTGGACGTTCCAACGTCAACCAACGAATCAGATCCTTTGTCACATCCAGGCTTTGTTGAGTACTGCCAGTTAGCTAAAACTCCCTATTCTGGAAATGAAGGTGTGTGTAGCTTTATGATAATTCTAGTCAATATCCAGACCAACATAACATAATTTAATTATTATTCAACTTTAGTTAATAGAAATTATATGTATATTGAAAGATCTGTCATTTCATGACAAATATACATGTTTTATGATATATAATTAAATCATTTCTTTCTTTACCTTTATTCCAGGATCATTAATTCCAGGCTATGTCCTAAACAAGGTGTTGGTAGTTATCTCCCCTGGGCAGAGGCCACACAATGTGGATTTCGACAACATCACCAGTCCAACAATCAACTGTGATTTTGAACAAATTGCCCGGACATCTCGTCACGAAAAAGTTAAGAGCTTCCCAGAAGTGGCAGATATTTACAGGCATATGCGGAGTAAACCAGACCCATTCAAGATTTACAAACCTTATTCTTCCTCCGATGCTTGCAGTAATGAAGAGTTGTCCCCCCTTGGTTCTATCCAGCATATACTGTTAGGAGAACATTTTAGCCAGAAGTATGGCGAGTTGAAATTAAATATACCGTATTCCAAAGATTGGAGTTTGTCAGCTTCTAGTATTCACGATGAAGCTGCTTACCAGAGTCTGTTTGCTTTCTTGCACGGATTGTTACACGAGAAAAACTTTGTGCGATTACCCATGTCAAAGGCACTTGAAAACTTCTGCGCTGATAGCCCTAGTCATTCATGTTCCTGCCCCAAAACAGCGTACCTGTTAGAGAAGATATCAAAAGGATTAAGAAAAGGATTTTTATTGTTCAAAGATGTAGTCAAGGTAGATCGCAAGATCAATGAAAAATTACGCATTCCACGCGACGCCGAAATTTCTCCGCGACAACTAGTGACCTTTCTGTCGTCGTGGCTTTGCGACGTCAGATCTTACCCGTGTCGGTACGACGTCTGTCTCAATGTCAGCCACTCTGCTCTGGATGATGTGTTTCTGTCCGCAAACGACTATTTCAATCAAATTACAGCCAGCAAAGTTTTTCGATCGTTTGCAAATCTCCACACATACCCATTCTTCCAGAGATTTTTCGAGTGGTTCGGAAAAGACGACGGCCAAATGATGTCAGTTTTCGCTGGTGAAGAGGAATTTCTCGTCGCAATATTGTCCGTGCTCAGAATTCCGGTGGAGAAAGTGCCTCCTCAAGCTTCAAGAATTGTTTTCGAAGTTCACGAGTCTTTGTCCCTCGACGATGATGCTAACCTTTTGAAAATATTTTACAACGGTGTTGATGTAACCGACCACATCCCTGTAGAAAGATATCTGGAGAATGCTATAAAGTTGCAGACATTGAAAGATTATTATCTGAAAGCGGTTGTATCAAATTTTAGAAATGAAAATTATGCCGATGAATGCTTATCTTGATTACCATATTGTAGATGAGCAGGGGCCATAATCCACACAGCTAACACATTTTTACAAGTGATTTTAAACCTATCGTAAGATGAGAGTGGTGGTTACTATCCTTGAACATCTTATGATAGGTTTTAACGTTTGCAATCAATTGTAGCTCTGTGAATGGGTGCTCAGCTATGTGAGGTTGAGGAAATGAACTTTTCAGTTAAAAAAAACCCCAATTTGCTGGCATCCGACTAAATAATCTTGCCTCAGTCGTTGAGTTATGCCTTGTAGATCATGTTTTGCTTAAAGAATTTAGCCGAGTCTGAAAACGATTATGTTTTGTTTTCTGTTTACTGTTACGCAGTTATTTTTTTAAATTGTCAATAAATGTCAAGATTGCTTCGAATATACAGCATTTAAAATGTCCAAATGCTTCATAACCTTTCACACATATTTTTTTATGATAAAATTTAAATAAATTCTTATCCTTTTCTATATTGTATCATATATATAATGTATGTTTTGCAAAGGTTTATTTTCCAATGGTTAATTCAAATATTAAAATAATTAGTGTGAATATGTATGTGATACAATATGTAGCTGCAGAATTGTAGCTATAAGATGCCCTGTTTATTATTTTGCTATATTATAGCAGAGCTCCAGATAAAATTTGCGACCTGGGAGTATAGTACTCCCTGATTTTGATTTAGGGAGTATTTTCAAATATTGCGATACTGGTACTTCAAGGAATTAATTTAGGGAGTATTATGTGAAGATTACTATCAGTTGTAGGTTGCTTTTAACATAGTTCAAATAGCTAAACGTTGTTGTAATGGCACCATTTTGGCATATACTATCGGACATTTCAATTGAACATTCTAAAAGAAAAGCAAAAGGAAGAAAAACATTATCAAGATAGGTCTATTTAAAATAAATAAATAAGTGATACGCGCGACCGTAAACAGCCCACGTATTTTTATCATTATGTATACTCGTTCCATCACTACCAGATTTAATATCTATATGCGTATTCCTCACTTTTTAGTGCGTAAATTACGCGGATACGCGCCTTATCTGGGATACTGGGTGCCTTTAAATGGTGATATTTAAACCGTTACAGGTTACATGTTACATCTAGTATATTATTTTGGACAAGAAAAAAATTACTTAATACCCCGGTATGTGATTTAATTTTGCTCATTTTCTGATACCCAATTGTACCTCATCTGCTCATTAGTGAGAATGAGCGTACAGCAAGGTCTTACGTCCGTTTCACAGTTCTTTTTCACTACACGTTTCCGAACTAACAATTGTGAAATCTACGTTACCAATATTTGCGTAACGTACGCTATCAGTAGCCCAGATAAGGCGCGTATCCGCGTAATTTACGCAGTAAAGGTAATTGAGAAATACGCATAAATATTAAACCTGGCAGTGATGAAAACGTGTACATATAAATTATAAATGATAAAATACGTGAGCTGTTTACGGTCGCGTGTATCACTTATTTATTTATATATTTTAAATAGACCTCATTTTACAGAGAATAAAAATAGTATAGGTTTAATTGGAGATGACAATATCTTGATAATGTATTTCTTCTTTTTTCCTTTCTTTTAGACTGTTCCATTGACTATCGGACATTCGATTTTCGCCCCATCCGACCAAAATTAAATGTCCGATAGTAAATGGGGCCATTACCACGAGGTTTAACTATTTGAACTCTGTTAAAAGCAACCTACAACTGCTATTAATCTTCACATAATACTCCCTAAATTAATTTCCGGGAGTACCAGTATCGTAATATTTGAAAATACTCCCTAAATCAAAACCAAGGAGTATACCATACTCCCAGGTCGCAGATTTTATCGGGATCTGTAGGCTATGTGTGTCCCGAGTGCTGCTAGAGCTAGAGTGGTCTGGGATGATGGTCTCCCATATTTGGATCCAATTGCTCGCAGAACACGTGGACGGACTAGGTCACCGTGACTCATCCATTGCTGCCTCAAAACACTACGCAAGAAGTATCACCAATATCTGGAAATAATTATTTTATTTATATCTACACAATCTACGGTTTACAAGTCGTACAAAATAATATATGTATATTACATCATGTTAATATTTCACAACAATATTCGCACGTGTAGAGACAGACGGGAGAGTATACAGGTAACTGGCATGAACGAATGTATGTGTTTTTATGTTGAGAATGTGTCCAATACTATAGTTACCTTTCTGACACATATTGCTAGGATGCACTGACTGTAGTGGCAATGCAGTTATCATCCTTCGTCTTGTCAGTACCAGCCGGTGCTCGTAGGTTTACTGCAACATTCAGCGCTACGGATGTTGCAGGTTTTCTCCTGCCCTAAACGGCACCCCCTAAACTGACAAGTCGTGAAAGTAGTGAAAGATTCTAGAAAGCGACTTTAAACAACAATACAAAAACAACAAATAATGACATAATGACAATTGTGAATGTTAGCGAATATACATGTATTATGATGAAATATACCTTGTTAAGTATGAACATATATTTTATGTCGTTTGACAGAGAGAGAGAGAGAGAGAGAGAGAGAGAGAGAGAGAGAGAGAGAGAGAGAGAGAGAGAGAGAGAGAGAGA
>JAUTBZ010125296.1:0-15181 GCA_032361785.1 Lepetodrilus galriftensis | reverse complement strand
CACACACACGCACATACACACACACGCACACACATACACACACACACACACACACGCACACACACACACACACATACACACACACACACACGCACATACACACACACACACACACACACGCACATACACACACACACACACACACACACACACACACGCACATACACACACACACATACACACACACACACACACACA
The DNA here is from genome assembly GCA_032361785.1 of Lepetodrilus galriftensis. Classification (NCBI taxonomy): domain Eukaryota; kingdom Metazoa; phylum Mollusca; class Gastropoda; order Lepetellida; family Lepetodrilidae; genus Lepetodrilus; species Lepetodrilus galriftensis. Next base: position 14,983 of record JAUTBZ010125296.1, on the reverse strand, counting down.
CACATGCGTGTGGTCAGTATGTTTTGTTTTATATTATGTAGATATAAAGTATTACGTCATTTTAGTTGGAGAATACACGTAATGCATTACACGAATACCAGTTTGGTATCTATTGATAATGGAAGAAATATTAACACTGGCAGAATTTCTGCGTGTTAATGCCAATACCACTGATACAACCCGTATAATTTTCCGGAGTGAAACCTACATCTAGGCCAACAGCCAAGTTACTTTTTATTTTCTTGAAGAAGAAAAAAGTAAAATATAATTCCAGTTTTAATCCCACTTCTTAGATATTTGACATGAGATCAATATGATTCACTGCGGGAATTGCAGACTGTCATATTTCTATTTTCTTTCAATGAGAAAGTATGACTGATACAATACAACATCAGACAAGCTATCATTAAAGATGGGGTTTGAGTAGGGGAAGCAATGGACTTGAAGTCATATATTTAAAAATATCCAAGGATGACTTTGGGACGATATAAACCATTCATTTATCAATATGAAAAGTAAATACCTTTCTTAGACAAATTGCAGATCATACCACCAGTACATGTGGGAGTAGTGCCTCTTCTGCAGTGAATACGCATATGAGTATAATTTGAAAGCCATTGTGCATATGTACGATGCATTTCACTAATCCGCCGAGAAGACGTGGCATCCAGAGTTGTCTTAGAGTTACGCCCCTTCGTACAGGGTCATTGTGGCACTGATATCCATCTATTGGCGATAGACTTCACCTTAGATATCCGTATGTGGATAATTGTGGCACTGATATCCGTCTATTGGTAATTGTCAGACTGATATCCGTATATTTCTACAGTCTCGAGCTGGGCTGTGTTGCTTTACGCTGCGCACTGTGTAAGTAAATACAAATGTCGACCCTCATAAATATTAGTGTTCCTCGAGTTGACAGGAAATATACTGTATTTTCCCAAGAGATCAGCACAGAGAATACCATGGACATCCCGTTGGCTATATAGGATGAATAAGACCGGGTGAAAAACAAATTATGTCGAATTACCTTATACACAGTAATGCTTTTGGTTAAGTTCAATATCCTCGAGGGATACTCTCCGTGGTAGAAATTGAAACACGCTGACCCAGAAGTAAACTGCAGTTGACAGAACTTGTCCTTCTCCTTTGCGAACGTAAATAATAGGATGGAAATGAAGACATACTTTTTGTCAAAATAGATTAGAATGGCCATTCGAAAATAATTCTGTCGAGATGACGCATATAACAATCCAGACCTTCTTCGTCTTTAAGCCAGTAATATAATAAACTACGGTTATTGAATTAACATGGTTTTGCAGTGAAGTATTAGATGATAAAATCTAATAATCGACTTGCCAAAGAATTGGGTCAGCATAAGATCAGGCCATTTCAGTAAATCTTTTCAAAGTGCAATTCTTTCAATGTTAATAGTTCAGAGTTATAATATGGTTGAAGATTACCATGCACAGTGTAACGTTTGTATTATTTTATTCCCCGGAGTTATGGAAATGTTTATCAGTTAATACATATATTCAACTGAGATATTGAATATGCCTTTCCCACGTGTATACTGTATTACCTAGGCTTGGACTACATTTCGTTAAATCCCCGTCTGGTTTTCCTCCACAAAATACCCTCAGTAATACAAACACGAATAAAACAGTGGCACAGCAACACCATTATGTCATGTGTGGTTTCGTGTTTTCATTTACTTGGATTGGCTACAGTTTGGCTGATTGTTATCAGCTGATAACAACCTTCAGTTTGGATGATAACGACCTTCAGTTTGGCTGATAACAACCTTCAATTTGCCTGATAACAGGCTGATAACAACCTTCAGTTTGGCTGATAACAACCTTCAATTTGGCTGATAACAGGCTGATAACAACCTTCAGTTTGGCTGATAACAACCTTCAATTTGGCTGATAACAACCTTCAGTTTGGCTGATAACGACCTGATATTACAATGTACCTAGGATTCGTTGTTGCCCCACAGTCATCTGAATGAGTTCACGGTAAGTCAAACGAATGGTAACCTTCTAGCGCCGAAAACGATAGTTTCGTTTGTATACATCCCAGGGAGTTGAAAAGGACCTAAGCTTGCATATACTTTCCTATTGATACATTATATATTCTAGACACATGACTATTTAATTAAGAAAGCACGTACGATAGAGGAGCAACAGAAAGTAATTTACTAAGAAACTTAATACCTGCCTCTGTAGACTCCGTCATGCTCACAAGCGTATTTTACTATTTAAACGCAAATACATGTACTTCTACGGAGACAATTCTAGGTTATTCTATGATTATTTACTTGAATACTCTACTAGGCTTCTTGGTAAACATATCGTATGATGTCCAATACACTAATTACAAGCATTCATGGTAGATCTCAATTGTTCCATCAATGACTTCTTATCAGTGTATACTAATACTAGTACAGTGTACACTGAATATCCAGTGATTAGTTGTGAGCATGTCGGAGTCTACAGAGGCAGGTATTAAGTCTCTTAGTAAATTACTTTCTGTTGCTCCTCTATCAACACGTTGTCAGGGCCTACTCAAACCAAGCCGTACGTTGGCTGTACGTACTGAACGATACTTCAGACTCGTCAGAAAGTATGCTCGAAAAGGGCTAATGTGTTTGGAATATTGGAAATGCACATGATTGTGTATACGATAAAAGACGAGATTACGAAACTTACTAGTTCACACTCAACTCAAATTTTGTTCACAAATTCCCTAAAGTTGAGCTTCATGAAATCGTAATTAACAAATGTTGTAATCTCGGACTCAGGGGTACGTTTCAGGAAAGAGTCGTATTATAGTCCGGGCCTAAATCAGGTCGTAATATTTTGTTTTACTATAGTTACGACGTATACTTCCGATGTGCCCCATGACTACCGGTACGGCGTCTGTAGCCCCGGACCTTTATGGTATGTACGACAACGGCGTACCTCTAAGACTAAGGTAATATTAGCGAAAACTGTACCCGTACTAACTAAGGTTACTTTAGAGTTACACCGGTTCGTACAGATGGCCCCAGGTCTATTGTTATGGAAGACATTAGAGCAGAGTTAAATCTGATATGCGTGCTAACTCATCCGTGTTGTAAATTACCTTTTACTGTCTCTCAGGAATTCTCTGTAATTATCCAATAGCTAACCCATCAATTACATCCATTTTCCAGGTTTCATGTCCCTTCAGGGAGTAATGGCGAGGGAAGATGTTGTTACAACACAAGAAATGCGTCTAGTTTTGAATCCATCCCTTATCAATGAGCATCGGCCGATGTTTAATATACGAATCTTTGTCGCACACTAATATTCCCTCTGCATAAGTATGACATTCTTCAGTGGTCTCGCTACACGTAGCGTACATATTAGTGCGGATACAGATGAGTAATGGCTCGCATATACAACAGGGAATGTCGCCATCCCAGATGAAATGAGTTCGGTAATGTTGTATAAATGCATTAAGGATTTTGAATGTCCCATGCCAGTAAATGACATATTCCTCAGTGTGTGGCCACTTGCCACCGTGGAAAGCAGCGTTACGTGTTGAACGTAACGTTACTCAACATCAAAATTACTTAATTTGATCTTCGATTGCATATTCATGTAAGTCTAGCGATTCTGTAATGTTACTTCCAACGAACCATCCCCGATGTACATGCCATAAAACAGGTTTCGAAAATGAAGATGTCTTTGCACTTATAGACCTATGCATATTTACCTAATAAATACTTCTAGGCTTTAAAGTACGTATGCGTAAATGACATCAACAACATCAACGAGCTTACGTAAAGCTATTTAACATGACGTATCTAAGGTCTTCAGCGAATTAATGCACATGCTCTGAAGCCACGGGAAGTTGCCATTGGTACCGACTAGCCTTGCCCATTAACAACGTGTACCCGCCATGCGGTGTCTTAGTGCAGATACGCTGAGTAGGAGACAGACATGATACGCTGAGTAGGAGACAGACATGATACGCTGAGTAGGAGACACACATGATACGCTGAGTAGGAGACACACATGATACGCTGAGTAGGAGACAGACATGATACGCTGAGTAGGAGACGGATGCACAGCATTGACTGAAGTGGCTTCTCACATGTCAGACACGATCACTGAGTCCGGACACGACCCCGGGTTGAATCTAATTAGAAGGACCACCTAGCGGGAGGGATACGTGATGATGGTCTTCGCAATAGGTGCATGTCCACTATTGAGATAGATTCATTACCTGTGTGGTACGTGCGGACTGCGTGGAGGTAACTTAAACGTGTGTTGTAGAACAACAAGGAAGATGAATGGCACAGCAACTGGGAGATTCAGTCTATTGAAGACCATTGCTGTTGATGTCTTTTGGTCAGCGCACGTTCAATTCGACATCAGCGTACTACGGTCCAAGGCCAAGTTGATTAAATATGTTTTATTTAAAGTCGCTTGACAGTTGCGATGTTGTTGATTAAACGTGCCTTAAGGGCATCTGGCACTTGTTACTTGTACTCCCCCTTTCTATGAAATTTCTCCCCCTCCTGGCATGAATCACCCCCACCCCAGTCCCACACACCCCCCACCCCCACCCCCACAGGATATCTATCGATACAAGTAGCAACTCAATGTCTCCATTGGGGATAACTTATCGCTCTCTCCTCTCAATATTGGTCTGTCTAGCCGTGAGATATAGGCATTCAAGCTGATCTATGTATTATCCTACTATAATCCTAGTATTCCCGCAGGTGGTATACTACGCACCTGTCTACTAGAACGTGCACGCAACATCATGGATTCTGTTTATATCTGCTGATACAGGTAGTACACTTTCAGCAACTAGTTTAAAATATGCCTAGTGATCAGTCAGGGGCTATTAACAGATTAATTCAAGAAAGATTCTGGCCTGGTATCAGAATATGCATGTTGAATAAATTTGGAGCCAATTCTATACTAGTATTTGATTTAGGAATGGCTAGCGGCATGGGAATCATTCTGCATATGTTAATCTACGACCTGCTGGGAGCAATTCCATCTTGCCATTCCTTCATTAGCGCTGTACCTTGTGCACAACATTGCACTGTGTGTTTGCACTCCAAAGCGGATACCGCTAAAGACAATATCGGCGCATTCCGTTCATTTCGTGTGTAAAAAACTAGACTTAATTTGTCAACTATAGTGATAAATTAGGTGTTTTGTTAGGTGTCCGGGCTGCACACATAACGTGGATACTTAAAAGATAAACCAGGACAGCCGAGGTCAAGGTGTCATTCCGAGATCCTGGAACAGAACGCATATTAATGATGCTGGCAATGTTGTGATACACACTCTTATAGAGTGGATGTGTCAATACATCGACACCTGCGCGTGCAGGGATCTATTACCAAGCTGAGACGGGGCTTGGCATACGAGCTCAGCGTACGATAGGTTCACACACGCCAACAGCGAATTCAACTGCGCTGTATAACAGAATTAATGTGATGGCAGTATATCACAAACTGTAAATCAATTCGTACCAGACCTTACCGAAACACGCAGCTGGTATTCGTGGTTCTCCAGCCAGTGAAACAGTAGGACGGATCCATCATCATAAGGAAAGCTTGATTGCTAATTGATTCCGTGTCTCGGCTTCCCCTAATCAGCACATTGCCGTCTCATAATTCCCAACCGATGAGGATTTGAGAATATAATTTCACTATCACTATTTCCGCAGGGCATTGACGTATTAGTTATGACAGTCACTGATTGTGACGGTGAAGGCTCATTAGACATCTGACATCTTCTGACTGGGTCAAACACCTCACTTATAGTCATACACGAACATGGTTCTGAACAACGGATATCTATGCACTCTGATGTGATGACATGACTAGCTGCTGATGGTCTACTTTGACCATTTCATGTCCTTCTGTATAGTAAACGATTTTACAAATCTACTTATAAACCTGACCGTTACGGACAACGTGCCGCCTTTTAACGTTTGCTGTACACTCGTGATTATGGCGGTATTTTACATACGGCACGAAGATAGTTTTTGTGGAAGATGATAATATAATATTAAGTTGCTGGTTTATCTCAAAATAAGTAGACAATTTATTTTTCAATGATAGTGTCACAGTTAAAATCATTATTACACAATAACCGAGAGAACAGGGTTGTGCATGTGTCTCATGTTACGTCTTTGATATGCTATTATCTTCAAAATAAGCATTTATAAATGTCAAGTGTTACAGTTCGTTTTCAAGCTATTTACTGTACGCCAAAGTAACACGTGCATCCGCATTATTATATATATGCAACGGTTCATCTATATGTGTGTTAACATAAAGGTGTTGCCATGTTGCCTTCTGTTGATTAATAGTATGTATTCGACCCGTATTGATTATCTAAAGGTCTACGTTGTAACTCGTTAATGAGTCAACAGAAGAGTGATGTAACACGATAATTCGTAGTTACGAAGATAGCACTTTGCCTATTCGCGAGAACACTACACTTACTATGTTGTAAGTGTAAAGACGTATGTAAAGTCATTGTGAACGTCTATGACGTCTTCGTGCAATTGCACCTATTGAAATTCCACAATTATTTTAGACAAGATTTGATTCACGCTTCGAGTTGAAATGAACATGTGGTTTGTTATATCTGCATCGAAATTAACAGAAAAGTCGATCCTCATTCCTGGCATTTCGCTGTATAATGAAATTAATGAGTGGATAGTTCTGCGGCAACGCGAATATCAGTTTCAATGGATGATAAAACCAGGAATACGATACCTTTTTATACATACAGGTATTGCACTCTAACACAACCGTGGAACCGTTCTTCTTTGGATTTGTAGTCACAGAGACTAGGCACTGCGCTAACCCTAACCCACTTGACATTAGCTAGGCCTACTAGTAATCCTATATCCGCCGACTGAACCACTGCACGTCCGCTATTCACACTCACTGACATTCTGCTTCTGTATGCTTCCATAATTTACAAGCACCGGTAATATGACTTCTAGGCATTGGGTACAACCCACGGGAACACGTAACATTCACCCACACACAGACACACGAGACCCAGTAATACAACTCGTGTCCAATCACTGTCGCATAAATCGTACAGCATATTACGTTTGACAATAACTAAGTTAGGCGTCGGTGTCATTTGGATTGCCGGATTTGGACTGTCCGCGGTAGTGCGGACTTCTGAGCTGCCTGGCGTGGTCCTGGAGGTCAATGTAGTCTTGACCGCTTGACCAGAGTAGTCGGCTGTCAGCGGGTTTTGTGTTGGTCATTATTACCACTCCACAGACACCACCGCTAAGTTCATCCAAGCGATTCGCTGATACCTCACGGACTTCCAGATGGAGACTTCCTGTAGGTGCTGGTCGATCATCTCTCTTCTGGAAAGCATTGTAGCGAGTCGTGTCTGGGTTACATTTCTGGGTCGTGGACAAGGTGGATCGAACCATAAATTAATATACTGAGTCTCTGTATCCGTTTGGTTATTGATTAAATGCATTACAATATCCGAATGCAAGGGGAACGGTAACACGGATATTAAAGATGGTGTGAAGAGATAATGGCACGGCATATGAGGTCTGGTACACGCCAATGTCAGATGTCGTTAAATTGCATAGGGAAATACTTTAGCTCGCGTTATCCTATAACGTACGTACAACCGCGTGTTATCCAGGTACAGTTGGACTCATTCTTCTTACCTGTCCAGGGGCATAGCCAGGAATAAACTAAAGTTAAAAACTGACTCATTACTATGGAGGACGGCGGGAATGCCACATTCCTGAATTTGCTGTCTAAAAACAAAATTATCTGCAGGCAAGGTCCTTGTGGCTTCAGAGTAGGTACGCCCCTGCTACGATGTCTACGCCCCTGCTACGATGTCGGATTATATAATGAAGGCAGTATGCGTATTAGTATATGTCGTAGAAAGCTGCCAATGCATGTTAGAGGAGATGAAATAAGTTAATCTAGTTTCGCCTTAGATTATATCAGGAATCATGTTTATGAAACATATCACCAACATCGGTATACATGACACAAGTACTATAAGTCTGACACCACTGTTAGCATGGATCAAAGGTAAGGTGCAATGTAGTTTAGGAAGCAACTACTAGTATATCAATCAGGGGGACTGTTCTCGAAACGTTCTTACGATCATATAACAATCTTAACCATTCCTATAGTATTGTAACTATATGTTCACACTGTTTACAGTATGACTACGAACTGTTCTTAGGCTAAGAGGTTCGTAAGAACGTTTCGAAAATAGCCCCCAGGGTGATGACTTGTAATGTGAGCTCAGTCAACATGTGTCCCCCTGTTAGAACCAGCATGACAATTTCGTATCAATAATACCAGGTAGTAAATTCGCACTGAATTGATATACCGTACCACGAATGATGCCTTAAAGTTATGAAATACCTCTCCAGAAGCATATCAGTCAGATTACTCCGGGTTTTTTACAAGAGTGACTCCCTTTACTATGATGAAGAACCAATTGGTCTCAGCCTTGCATGTGGACAAGAACATTAGCAAGCTGGACAAGCTAACGGTTAAATGAGTACGCTTTCCAATATCACATACTAGTTGTTACTATTTCCTCAAAGAAAACATGTTTTCTAGTTATCTTTTCAATGATTTCTCACCACGCTTCAAGCAACACCATCAGAAGTCCACGCTGAGGTGCACAGTGATTGTTGCCAGCTTAAAATTAATTGATTTCTGGCGCTGAATATACGTGTCACTTGCCGATGGCAAAATGAAACTATACGTTCTATTACGCAATGAAACGCAGCGTCTCCCGGTGGCTATCTGCACGTATTGGAGGTCAAGGCAGCACACACATGTGATTTGCTAAGGGCGACGTCTTGATTAACTTTAACGAAGTGCGCCAAACTTCATTGTCCGTCATCGTGTGGGTTAATTGCTTGGAAACTTTTAATATTCACAGGATCAATAGCGGCAAATAGGTCGACTTACACCAAAAGTGTGCATTTTTACCGCGGCTCTATCGTGTGTGTTGTAGTATTGGATAATGGTAAAGCTCCAATTTATCAGTTGTCCCCGCAGCCTGTTTGGGGATTGTCAACATGTTGGAGAAATTCATCTCGGATATCTGGATATTACGATCATACCTACAGGCGTATTTATATCAGTCACGGATATTTACCAATACCTCTATTCTCCATCGGTTTGGGGATCATGGCAAGATAACAAACAACCGTCCGTACATCCACGCCAGAAGGTGGGGACATAATTAAAGGAATACAATATAGGAGGAGCGTATTCGCTCCAAACACTCGACCAACTCTAGGGTGATGAAATTAGCCAATGACCAAACACTCATGATGATACGAGTACCGTCATCACGCGACCGTCACCCTAGGGTAGGTCGTGTGTTCAATCGAATACGCTCAATGTCATCCCCCTTTGACAGGTGCATTAATGTTGAATACAGTATACCATTCACAACTACAACTTCCGATTAACCCGAATAACGTACACTAGTATCCTGTTATGTGATTCCAGTACAGTAAGTTGAACATTAAGCCTAGTGGATGTATCAATCACTAAACAAAGAAATCCCCTGTTACTAATGTAATGTATAACGGTTATTTTTTTTATGTAAATGTACTGATCCGATAGTATTGGACCCCCTATCATGTAATTCAATTAAATACAGAAATATTGGTCAATGAGACATGAGGAATAAATGGCTGGTTGAATAAAGCACTTGAAAATGATTAATCAAATATATACATTTTCTAGTAGAATCCCCTCTGACCAGTTAATAGGTCAACTGTGTATAGTTGTTTGCGTTTAATCTCGGCTTTGGGACCAGAACACACAATGCGTACTGTTCATGATTAAAACCTGAATATATCGGAAATACCAGTGATGCTAATGATGAGTAATATAGCTGACATCAGTGGCTGCATGCGCAACGTTACTTAAGAATCGATGGCGCACTGTACAAACCCCATGTAGAATGCAAACGTTTTTTTGTTTGTTTATATATATTTGATGACTGATTAGATGACTTGCATCATCCCTCTGCATGCTATTATCCCAACGACTGTCTTTAATCTCCAACCTTTGTGTTGCAGACGTCTAATGGGATCATTCTGGATTCATTGGTAAGATAGTTTGTAATTAGTAAATTAGATGATTCTACAAAGATAGTTTATCATCATTGACTCTACTAAGAAAGGACATTTCCTTAGATTTCCTATTAATTTTTACATTGAATATTTATTTCCAATAAAACTCGTCCGTTATGTCAATAAGACTGGCTCCGTTTTAAAGGATGAAAGAACACATTACTATGGACACATGGAGTTATGCTAATTGGAGTATGGCTTTAGATAAGAGAAACAGCAGGTTCTAAGGAGAGGACGTTTATATGCTGTTTTACTGCGTGGAATGGGAAAGGTCATTGCTAAATGTGTGGATTTCGTTGACGGTCACTCAGGACGAAGTCACTTCCTAACAGCATAGTATCTATAGATCTAATAGTATTTCATAATGCATTAGTTAATGAAGGGAGATGTGTGTATTGGAGCACTACATACATGATGGTCCGTGTATTGGTTGTACCTAGAGTGTCCTTGGTACAATAACTGTCTGGAATACATAGATAGCTGGTAAACTTTCTACATACAACTCAAATCCTTCAGCTTTATAACGTAACGTATGGATACAAATTTCGATAACTCGAACGGTCGAACATAACCACCTACATGTGCCAACATTAAACTGATTTATTTTTCCAAGTTCTTGCACATTTGAAATATAGCTTATTGTCATTTAACGATGTAACAGAGCGCCAAAGACCTTATAATTACACAAGCGTTGACGCTAACCTAACCTAACTTACTAACAGTTCTTCAATAGTTCACATTGATATATCTATTTTCTGATTCTATAACCTTACAGATATTATTTTCTGTCAAACTGCGCGTATCCAGTAATCGTAGAAAGTGACCTGATAATAATCCACCTTTCAATTAACAGATATTCTTGAGTGTATCGCCGAATACGTTGGGAACATTGTCTGCGGGTCTAACATTCTGCACGTGGTACTTCTAGACATGTACGTGAATCATGTACACAATTCTCGTCTCCTCTGTCAGCACTAAAGTCTGTCAGCACTATGCTTCTAGTTCACGGCACTCTGTGGTGAGTGGTTAGATGATCCTGTCTGCGGATATACACATTAGTGATGCTGGAAGTTATTAACGTTGGTTAAGTAAGGCTGCCAGCGTAGGTCCAGCAGCAACATGCCACCAGTGTTTAATCAGGGCTGTATTTTCCAAAGGCTTGGCGCTGAGCCTGCAAGTCATGAATTAACCTGTCCTACAGCATGCTGTATTATTTGTTTTACTTGTAATTCTTTAGCGTACTTATCATAGAACACTTTCAAAATCCATCCTTGGTAATTCTTTAGCGTACTTATCATAAAACACTTTCAAAATCCATCCTTGGTAATTCTTTAGCGTACTTATCATAGAACACTTTCAAAATCCATCCTTGGTAATTCTTTAGCGTACTTATCACAGAAAACTTTCAAAATCCATCCTTGGTAATTCTTTAGCGTACTTATCATAGAAAACGTTCAACATCCATCCTTGGTAATTCTTTAGCGTACTTATCATAGAACACTTTCAAAATGCACCCTTGGTAACTGAAAGACGGAATCATGCTTACCTGTTGCCTGTGACTCTAGAACGCTTACACCTCCGTCATATTAACACCAATCCAAACCTCGTGGACAAAAACTATAATCCAATCTCACGGTTGCAACTATCGTCGTAGTGTTCGTTAACCATGCATCGTACGAAGTTCCAAGAGTTTAAAAGAACTGCAACACATCAACAGGATCGAGCGACGACGGTTTGTTTGCGGTGCACTTATACGATCACCCTCTCTGGCTATTCTACACTACAGTAGACACTATCGTTTTACCGCGTCCATGAAACACAGCTATCAGCAGGTCGATATGCGCGTTATTCCATAGCAATTAGCATTACGATTTTAGACCTTCTTCATTTAATAGATCCACGTCGTAGAGATAGACCAAGACCAAGATCTCTCCGTGAGTTCTTCCGAAGCAGAGTTCACGAAAAACACGAAAATCCCCAGTAAACTACTTTGACAGACTATGTGCCATTCATGTTTGTTCAGCCGGAGTTGCTAGTATCGCTGCCGAGAGGGTAGTGTTCGCGAAGCTCATGCGCTGACTAACAGCAGACGACTATCACTGACGGTGCCGAGTTTCGGTAGCAGACGACACTGAGGCTGGCGTTTCGCGGGCAGACGACAAACTGGCCCTTCATCGATCTGCCGCTACCCCGTCTTGTGTCACACGGGATACAGGAGGGATACATGCGATATAATCCACGTTATCTGTTTCACGTTCAGTCTAGACGTTGGTGAACAACTGAACGTTTTGTGAGTTTCATTGAGGGTACCTTTTCAATGTGCCAGGGCTGCCTTGTGGACAAAGCTGGTCTCTTGGTATTTGGCGAAGATTATAGACTGATACATTACGAGTGTGACCTGAACTGGACAGACGACAAGCGACGTGTGTAGGCGGAATCACTGTCATTTGGCGTTAAAGCTTGACGGAGCGTCTACTAAATGTAACAGTTGTCTAATGCTTTATACCCAAACACGACATTCCAGTGATCGATCAATGCTTCTCAATTCATCATGGCATTCTCTCGTGTAAACCGCAACACCTTGGAATTAATAATAGGCTCTGTCATGTTAATACAGCATTGAATTATTGATATGATATTCAAATAGTAATTAGTTGGCTTTTAAGTATTGAATGTACTACGATAATATATAGCCATACGACTTGTGTGCATGTAACTGTGTATGCATGCCCTACATACATGTGTTACTTTGTTTTGTTCTAGACGCATGTACAGATATAGTTTAAGAAAGAATGCTGGCTAGACAGAAGCAGGCGAATATCGGTCATCAATATGTATGAGAGATGTCATTAGCTTTAAAGTACATGTATGAATACGGTTCTTATTTCAAGAACTGCGTGTGAGCATATGGGACTTTGCATCTTCTGCATAATTGACATATGAAACCTTTGCCCATAGGCTTACTTACTTCAATAGATATAATTGTGTACTGTATTTGTCAAGGTATGAATGGTTCCGTGTAACACATAACATTGATGAGTGTTGCCATGTTACTTCTTTCCTGTCCAGAAGAAATGTATTGTTTTAGTCATGTTTTATTCTATTGAAAACAGACTGACTGATTTCAACATATTATTTTACTTAAATTGTGACAAAAGTAACACACATAGACAAGGTTAGGTATCGGGTATTTGGACATAATACATTGACATGTAGTCCTTATAATCAGCATCAGCATCAGCACCACCACCATCCTCATCATCATCATCATCATCATCATCGTCATCATCATCATCATCATCATCGTCATCATCATCATCGTCATCATTGTGGCTAATATGATCACTATCGTCGCCGTCGGCGTCATCACAGTAACCATCATCTACAGCACTACATGCACTACATGCACTGTATTTCCTGTCTACGATAGACCTAGGCCTCATCATCATCCTTTCTATCTATATCACAATATACTACCACCGCCTGTCAAACAAATATAGAAATCGTATCTGTTACTCTCATACGTGTCAAAGACCACGCCGTGAATCAAAGCATGTCGTATGCTGGCGATTGGTTTGTAACAGATCATCTCGTTATGGTCATTGAAGGGTTCCACGTCCACGTGCTACCAACACGAGCTGAAGACATACAGCCACGGCGTATAACTACCATCCCGGAGATTGGATGACCTATTTCCCTTTGCTGTTCCATGAATTTCTCCCATTACTTCTCCTTGGCTTCGGGATCAATCTAAAATGTTGACATTTATTTCATTTTCCAATTACGTCAAGCTGTCGAACTGCGTTCAAGGTGAAGGAATACAAGCTGAAAATAGGATTATAAAGTTCACTAAACCAAGATTTTAATATTTCACTTTAAAAAGCTGAAAAACGTAATTTTTATTGACACGTTTCTTTAATATGCGTAATGGTTCATACATAGTGTATGGATATGGGGGAGAAAGAAGTGTAAGGTTCATACATAGTGTATGGATATGAGGGAGAAAGAAGTGTAAAGTTAATAAACATGTTCCGCGTTGTTGTCTTCCTTCGTGATTAAATGTCACCGTCGTGAAAGCGACAGCTGGGAGTAATTACAAAGTGAAACGATATGGATCGTTACTGAAATTATTTCAGTTCACTTGTACCGCACTGGTGTGTACGTTACACCTAGCAGACATGTTTACTTATCTAGACTGTGATCAGGATGTTTATTTATGAATGTAAGTTTCAGCTGCGGGGTAATAAACCATATAATTGATGTATGTATATTAGTAAGTACATGCATTGTCATTATGCACATGACATATGTGTCCCAAAATGCAGCAACACAAATTTCAATCTGCTAATTTCGGATTAAATTGTAACCAATACCTACACTCCACGATAGAAGAAGTGCAGGTGTTCTCAAGTGAACACACAGCAAATGACAAATTAAAAAACGTGTGGGTGTTTTGGGGTGTTCGACCATTAGAACACGTATAACATTCAATGATCCACATTGAAGGTCTATTCTCGAAACAGTCTTCCGAACTTCTTAGCCTAAGAACAGTTCGTAGCCATACTTGAAGAATCGTTAAAACTGTTCTTAGATTAAACCATTCGTAAGAATGTTTCGAGAATAGGCCCCCTGACCCCTAGATTACGAAACGTTTCTGTTTATGATTTCATACTGAACTCAGAATTGTGATTATAAAACGTCATGTTTTTTTAGCATAGCACGTGAGTTGAGCACACAAACGTACTCAGAAACGTGTCGTAATCCTTAGATTACGAAACTTTCTGAGCACAAAAACGTACTCAGACTATGA
>JAUTBZ010125285.1:0-12643 GCA_032361785.1 Lepetodrilus galriftensis | reverse complement strand
TATTTTTGCTCAATAAGAGACGTGTACAATGATGACATGTCTTGAACTAGTCTGGTGTAGTTAAATTTTTTGAAGACCATTTCTGTACCACCACTACTAAGCTTTGCCCTTAGTGAAGAGTCTTCTGCTATACGGATCATGTTCTGGCTGAATGAGTCTACATCTTCCGAAGGGCTAAGAAGGGCGGTCTTGCCTTCAATCACTATGTCTCTGACTCCACCAACATCAGTGCTTATGATTGCCTTGCCTGAAGCTTGAGCTTCTATGAGGCTTACTGGTGTGCCTTCGTTCTTGCTGCTTAGAGCTACTATGTCTAGTCCAGCTAGCACCCAATCTATTTCTGTGATAAATGAGGTGAAATGAATGTCATCGCCTTCCTGTATTTCTTTTGAGAATACTAGTCCTTTTTCTTTTGCTTCAGATTCTATTTGGTTTTTTGACTCACCATCTCCAATGATGAAGGCTTTCCACTTGATATCGCTATTGTTTTTGAGATGCTGCAGTGATGATAAAAATAGGGAGTGGTTCTTTATTGGAACTAATCGGCCTATTATTCCTATTGCTATTGTGTCATCATTGAGTTTGTATTTTTTTCGAAAAGACTCACGCTTCTCTTGAGTGTTGGTTCTAAATCTTTCTAGGTCAAACCCTAAGGGTATGACGGCAAACTTATCACTATTGGCAATGCCGTGTACCTCAGATAACTCATGTTTTTGTATTGGACTTATGGCTACTATACTGTGAGTTTTTTTTGCTAAATACCTTTCTATGTATTTGTATAAACTAGTCTTCCAAGCAGGGAAGTAGGAGTGAAATACATGGCCATGAAAGGTGTGTACTATTGCTTTCACGTTGTTTTTGCTAGCAGCTAACCTACCTAGAGTTCCTGCTTTGGAGGCATGTGTGTGTACTATGTCTGGTTTGAATTCTTTTATGAGCTTGTCTATGTGTTTATATGCTTTGTAATCATTAATTGGGTTGATAGATCTTCCCATGAATGGTATGTACTGGTAGTCTAGGTCTAGGTCTTTTAGTATGTACAGCGAATCCTCCTCAGAATCCTCTTTTTCACCGCCTACTAGCAAGGTCTCAAACTCTGTTGGCATATATTTACTCAGATAGGCAGCATTGAACGTAGGACCCCCAATGTTAAATCTATTTATTATTCTAAGTATTCTAGGCATGAATTCTTAGTTCGTCTTATGACTTGATTTTGGATACTTTAGCATTGAATTTTTTGTATGATTCAAGGAAGTTTCCTGCATATATGAATAGATGTCTAGATTCAGAAATAATGTCAAAGAAGAGAACACTATTTCTTGTGCCGACTTCTTTGTGTTTGATCCTTTTGACTTGATTTTTTCTGATCTTATCCAGTGATTCTATGTCTTTTTCCCTCTCCTTCAATAAGTTTTCTACATTTGAAAAATCTCCTGAATTTACTGCCTTAAGCACACGGTCAAAGTAATGTTCTATCATTAAACTCACTTTTCTTATTTCATCTATTTGCTCTGGAAGGAAGGGTTTGTGAGAATTTGAAATATAGCCATATATCGGTCTAACTATTCTATTGTTACTAAGAGCAATTTCATGTAAGAAGTACATGCTTTTGATATAGTTGATTTCAACATCTTCGGAACTGTCATCTAGTCTTGCTATGGTTGAATTAACCTTGTTATTGACTCTTTTTATTTTACTGAACACTTCTTTGAAGTCATCTTTGCTAGATTGTAAAGTCTTTATGTTTTCGTTTTCTAGACCAGTTACTGATTTTTTTAAGGTAGTCATCACAGATCCAAAGAGGCGGTTGGTGTATTTAACTCCCTTGTCATAGATGTATTGTGCATTTATGGAGTCTTCATGTCCTAGCTCGAAGTGATCTTCCTCGGTAGTTGAGGATGCTTTTTTGCTAAAGTTGGATTTATACATCAATATTAGCACTACTAGTACCATAGCTCCCATGGAGAAGAATCCTCCATAACTAAATAAGGTGGCTACTAAGAAAGCTGCTGTGAATGCTGAAAAGGCAGTAAAGAACCAGCCTCCGATGACAGAGAGCACTCCAGATACTCTAAATACTGCACTCTCTCTACCCCAAGCACCATCAGCTAGTGATGTTCCCATAGCTACCATGAATGTCACGTAAGTAGTAGATAGAGGTAGCTTGTATGATGTTCCAATTGATATTAATATACTAGCAACTACAAGTGTTACTGCAGCTCTAAGCAGGTCAAATGCTGGGGCATCATCTTTGGCGTATGTTTTTACTTCTTCATTAAATGCTGTTTGGTCAAAGCTTCTACTTAGCCTGAGCGTTACTGCTTCTGGAAGCATTTTGCTAACTCTTCCTGCAGTTTTTGAGCTTGCTCTAACTATAGATCTAGCCATCATTGATGAACCAAATCTTTCAGCACCTTCATCTTGTCTTCCTAGATCCAGAGATGTTTTTATCACTCTTTTAGCTTTTTTGGACATCCATAGTGTCATGACCATTATTAATCCAGATATCAATAGGAATAGTATAGGTGTAGGTACTTTACCTGTCATGCCAGACATTAAGAAATCAGTGCTATTGCCACCATTAGCTATGAAAAACTCATAAGAATTATATGCTGCTAGAGGTACACCGATAAAGTTTACTAGGTCATTACCCGAGAATGCCATAGCCAAGGCAAATGTCCCTACAAGCACAACTATTTTAAGAATATTTACTTTTGTAAACCAAGTTAATAGCTGCAGTATGATAGTCCATGCTACGAAGCTTAGTCCCATTATTAGGAATGTATTATGCTTAATAAATATCTTGGTATCTTCAGGGATAAAGGTTGCATGTTTGGCTCCCTTGATAAGTATGAAATATAGAATGCAGGAGAGTGCAAACCCACCCCAAAGACCACCATAGTACTTTAGTTTTTTTCTATAATCAAATGAGAATATCACTCTACTAAGCGCTTGTATAATCATGCCTACTGTAAATGCTACAACTACCGAGAGTAGTATCCCAAAAATAATCTTCAAAGCTTGAGAAGTATTGATGTAGTCACTGAGTTCGGCAACCTTATGTATCACCCCAGTGCCATTCTCAGGTATGATGTCAATCATCTGTTCGCCTCTGGAAATCTTGATTATAGCCATGCCTACAGCTGCTCCCAGCAACTCAAAAACTATGGATACAGTAGTGGAAGTAGGCATGCCAAATGAGTTGAATGTGTCCAAAAGTATGACGTCAGTAATCATCACTGCCATGAATATTATCATGATTTCGGAGAAATAATAATGCTCCGGATGGAAGATACCTTTTCTTGCTACTTCCATCATTCCATCAGAAAAAACAGCGCCAAGCAATATACCTAATCCTGCTATGATAAATACAGTTCTCAAACTAGCTACTCTTGATCCTATGGCAGAGTTGAGGAAGTTGACAGCGTCATTACTTACTCCTACTATTAGGTCTGATATTGCGAGGGCAATCAGTACTACTACGAGGGTTAGATATATACTAGCCATAGTCTATTTTTGGTTTTGTTTTGATGCAAAGCTAAGACTAATTTAGGTTTTCTCTTTTAAAAATGATAGGTTTTTTTTAGGCTATATATGGTTGATTATCAGTTGTTAAGCTTGATTTTTCTTGTTATTGTTAGGAATTAGATGCATTAGATCTTTCCGACCAGACAAATCCAGTCTTGTTAGCAATATGAACAGTAATTTGCAAGTTTTGAATGAGAGAAAACGTTTTCAGGATTCAGTATATTATTAGCTACTTTTATCACTGTTTTTTCAAATAGAGCCATTACTTGCATCATTTCTTCGGGCTTTGATATGTCTTTTTTGTCAACTCTTAAGCTTATTAGATTATTCCTTGTCTTTGCCAATGATATTATTGATGATTTCACAGGTTTTTCTAGCCCATTCTCCTGTTGGTATAGCCATGCGTATTGACATAATTGATATGTCTTGCTTTTGGATCCAATCGATATGTTATTTCTTTTTATGGTTACATCACCTTGATTTACAATACCGCTCTTATAGTCTATGATGTGTGGAAGTCCATTAAGCTCCTCGATCCTGTCCGCCTTTCCCCTTAGTTTTATTAGCAATTCTTCCTCTATTCCTATATTAATCTCCGAAGCATAGTCTTTTTCTAATGCTATGATTTTTATCTTATCCCCCGACTTAACTCTCAGTATGTCTAAATCTATCGCGCGGATAACCATTTCTTGTGCTATAAGGTATAGTAGGTGGTTTTGTCCGGTTTTTGAAGCTTGTAGAAGCTGGTTTTTAATAAATTCTTCTTTCAATACTTCTTTGGCA
Source organism: Lepetodrilus galriftensis (assembly GCA_032361785.1). Taxonomy (NCBI): domain Eukaryota; kingdom Metazoa; phylum Mollusca; class Gastropoda; order Lepetellida; family Lepetodrilidae; genus Lepetodrilus; species Lepetodrilus galriftensis. Next base: position 8,332 of record JAUTBZ010125285.1, on the reverse strand, counting down.
GATGCCTTGATTGATTTGAGGTTTTCCAGGTTCAAGACCTTGCCTATTAGCGGAGTGTACAGAGTCTCCAAGCTGTCATGTATACATGTTCCCATCATAGAGCTGGATATTTCATCCTCCATCGCATCATCATCTCGGAGTCCGAGTACGTAGGAATAGTAGTAGTTGAGCGGACATGTTTTGTAATTGATTACAGCTGAAGGTGATAGGCCGCTTTTTTGAAATATGCCTTTGAGATGCGCTATTATTTCTATGTTATTATGGATTATAGGGGCTTCTTTGTTATTGCTTTTTATGATTGCGGTATAGTCTTTGTTTTTCAATTGACAAGTTAGCTTGCCTTTTTGATGTTCGTGTTCTAGTTGTAGCGTGTATCTGCTCTTTTCATCCTTTCCGTTCAGGGCATTCACTCCATTGGCAAATATTATATCTACGTTTTTAGGATGTTGTATGAGTCTATAAAAGTAATATGCGAATACTGCGTCATGGTCATTGTTATTGGGCAATCCATGGTATTTCTTGAGTTCGTTTGGAAAAAAGCTATTCGGCTTTCTGCCAGCTGGTAGTATGCCTTCATTTGCTCCGAGTAAGATTACGTTTTCAAAGTCTATTGCCCTGGTTTCCAACATTCCCATGATCTGTAGTCCGCCTAGGGGCTCTCCATGAAAAGATAGTTTTTCGCTCCTAGATAATTGTAGAAATATCCTTTTGAAAGAGTCTAAGTTGTCTATGTATCCGTAGCGTTTGTTGAGATCTTGGATTCTTTTTATTATGGATTCAAATTGATGAGCGATCTCTCTATTAAGCGTGTTTTTCCCATCATTTTGGAATATGGAGCTGCATATAGATAGGAAGCTGTCTAGGAGGCTATTTATTGAGTCTTTTAAGTTGTTGAATATGCCATAAGTGGCGCTTATGTATTCTTTGTTTTCTTCGGAGTTAAGATAGATACTATCTATGTGTATTAATTTTTTGTTTTTTATATCTTCTTCTATGTGTTGAGTGATAGAACTCTCAATTCCGATGTGCTCATTGATTCCTCTTACACATGTTATGAAGTTTTTATGGTAAAAAGAATAGTCTCCAGTTTTTTCCCATCTCTTCCTAGCATATACATGCATATTACTGATGCTATCCAATAGTTTGAAAAGGGAGGTGTGAGTGTAGCTCATTCCCATAGTGATATTGACCTCTGATATTGTGCTGGGTAAGGATTCTAATGTCGGGATCAATAGGCTCTCATCTGCAAGTATGATGGCTGTATTGCTATCATTATTGGTGTTGCCAAGTAGGTCTCCCAATATTCTAGTTTGGGATATAGTGTTAGGTGCCGATATCAAGTTTATCTTCTTGTTAGGATCATCTATTCTGCTCTTATCAGTCCTATTGATGCTAGAGCCTAGTGTGGTAGATAGTTTTTTGATAAAATGACTTGCTGGATGCTTTTCTTTATCCATATAGAATGGATCGGTATCCCAAAACACTTCACATTCTTGCTTGCTTTGGAGGTGTTCAATTATTTTTACTTCTGCAGTGCTTAGGGCGTTAAATCCAGCAAAGCAAAAAGTTAGTTTCTTGTTTTCTGGAATAAAACGATTTATATTCTCTGAAAAAATCCTCATCATCATGCCAGAATAGGCTTTCTGTTGAGCGGCTAGATTAGATTGTAGTTTTTTATATAATTCGCCTAGTATTTGCCAAAAATCCAAAAACTCGTTTTGATCCTTGCTTAGCGGGTCTAGATTGAAACTCCAATCTTCAATATCCTTGATGTTGCGTAAGTCGCTGTATACATTCTCGGCATTACATAGGTAGTTGTCTACGGCATTATAATCATTGAGTATTATACTAGCCCAGCTATCAAAGTTAGCGAAGCTCTCTGGTTTTTTAACTACCTCTGTATAGGCTTTGTATAGTTCGAAGTGAAGGCTTATGGAGTCTATCAGTTCAAGCTCGCCATATTCAGTGGCTAATTCATTAAATGAGATGATCTTAGGCGACCATTGTGTCTTGGAGTTGAGTTCAATGATGTGTTTTTTTAAAAAAGTACCTGCCCTACGCCCAGGTAGCACGAATATCACCTTGCTTATGTCTTGGTCTTGTTTAAGGTAATGCTGAACTATTTTTTCTAGAAAACGCATTTGTGTTTGTGGTATTTTTTTTACGAAAATAGGATGTTTTTTTTGAAAGGAGGTTAATGTGAATTGTTTCTTGCAAAGATGCTTGGATTGATCTACCTTTGTGCTGTGGTTACTGCTGTACTTATTGTATGTGAATCAGTGATTTCAAAGAACAATATTTTAAAAAACAAATATGAAAATAAATATAGGATTGAGTTTCAAAGTAATACTAGTCTTCTTTATGATGTTAACTGTAGTAAGTGTTTGCGCTCAGGATGATTCTGAAAAAGTATTAAGTGTTGTGGAAGAAATGCCTGAATATCCTGGAGGAACGTCTGCCTTTAGCAAGTTTCTTCAAGACAGCTTAATATATCCAGATATGGCTCTATATGCAAATGTTCGTGGTAAAGTGTTTGTTAAGTTCATGGTTAAGAAAGATGGGTCTATAGGGTCAGTACAGGTACTGAAAGGTATTGGTGCTGGCTGTGATGAGGAGGCGGTGAGAGTTTTGAAATCTATGCCTAGATGGAAGCCAGGAATGAGCGAGGGAGAGCCAGCTAATGTATGGTTTACAGTCCCTATTAATTTTCAATATATTGATAATCCTAAGAAAAAGCGTAAAGTAGCCAAGCGTATATATTAGTATCAATTAGATCATTATCTTTTTCTGAAAAATAACATATATTATTACATACCTTCGTGATATGTATAAGCTGTTAATAAGACCATTGTTTTTTCTTTTTTCGGCAGAGATAGCCCATTATCTAGCTCTTGGGATATTACGTACCATATTGCTTGTGCCGGGTGTGAGGTGCTTGGCTTTAAGGGTTACTAAGAGTAAGGGGAATGAGTCTGTTTCTTTGTTTGGATTGAATTTCCCCAATAGAGTGGGGGTGGCAGCGGGATTTGATAAGGAAGCTGTCAATGTTGACGCTTTGGAGGCATTGGGATTTGGTTTTGTTGAAATTGGCACTGTGACTCCAGAGCCACAGAGTGGTAATCCCAAGCCAAGACTATTTCGGGTTAAGAAAGATGAGGCTATAATCAATAGAATGGGGTTCAATAGCAAAGGAATGGCGGTCGCCGTCGAGAATCTCAAAAAGAGAAGAAAGGGATCAAAGATCATTGTTGGTGGTAACATTGGAAAAAATAAGGTAACTCCTAATGAAGATGCGGCTCTGGATTATCTCAAGTGTTTTGAGGAGCTGTATCCTTGGGTAGACTATTTTACTATTAATGTAAGTTCTCCTAACACGCCAAATCTAAGAGCTCTTCAGGAGAAAGAGCCTTTGAAAAAGCTCATTATTAGTATCCAGAACGCTAATAACGAGAAAGATATTCAGAAGCCAATTTTACTAAAGATAGCTCCAGACCTTAGTGATGAGCAGCTAGATGATATTATTGATATAATGAAAGAGACGGAGCTGGATGGTCTGATAGCTACTAATACTACTATTGATCGGTCTGGACTTAGTACTGATAGCCAAGTGATAGATGAGATTGGAGCAGGTGGACTTAGCGGTAAGCCTGTAAGGGAGAGGTCTACAGAGGTGATACGGTATTTGGCTGAAAAGTCTAATCATGCATTTCCAATTGTGGGAGTTGGTGGTATACATAGTGCTGAGGATGCTAAGGAGAAGTTGGATGCTGGAGCTGATCTGGTACAGATTTTCACTGGGTTTATTTATGAAGGTCCTGGCTTGATTGGAAGGATTAGGAGAGCTGTTAGTAGTTAGTAAGTTTTTTTATATAGTAGTGTGATCCAGATTTATTGTAAATGTTATTGTAATCTAGTATTTATAATTCTTCAATAGTATAGATGGATATCCTCGATAAATTAACGTAATTTGTAAAGTGGAAAAAGTAAAAATCATAGAGTGTCCAAGGGATGCAATGCAGGGGCTTAAGGAGTTTATTCCTACTGAGCTAAAGGCTGAGTACTTAAATATTCTTTTGAAATGCGGATTTGACACTCTAGACTTTGGTAGTTTTGTATCTCCTAAGGCTATTCCTCAATTACGTGATACTGCTGAGGTCTTGGCTATGTTGGATATGGATGCTACTGATACTAAGTTACTGTCTATAGTTGGAAATATGCGTGGTGCAAAAGCTGCTTGCCAGCTTGATGAGATTCAATATTTGGGATTTCCTTTTTCCATATCTGAAGTTTTTTTAAAGAGAAATATCAATTCCAGCATAAAGGATTCTTTGTCTAGGATAGAAAAGATACAGAATCTTTGTGAGAGGAGTGACAAGGACTTGGTGGTATATGTGTCTATGGGTTTTGGAAATCCTTATAGTGAGCCTTGGGATGTGGATATTGTAGCTGAAGCTTGTCGTAATCTATATGAGAATTATGGAGTGAAGATTATTTCACTTTCTGACACAATAGGCAGTTCTACGCCAAAATCGATAGATTATCTTTTCTCTAATCTTATAGATGAATTATCTGATGTGGAGTTTGGGGCGCATCTACATACTACGCCGGATCTTTGGGAGGAGAAGATTCATGCGGCAGTATCTAGTGGTTGTATGAGGTTTGATGGCGCTATCAAGGGTTACGGCGGTTGTCCTATGGCAAAAGATGATCTGACAGGTAATATGCCTACTGAAAATATCGTTAAGTATTTGGGTAATCATGGTATAGATTGTGAAATTGATAAGGAATATTTCGATATTGCTCTGAATATGTCGAAGAATGTCTTTGAGTAGGAGTTAATAGTTTTTTTCGTCTTGTATTCCTTTAGAGTGGCTAAAAGCGTGATTTCAAGGGTAGAAAATCGCTTTTTTATCAAAAAAAATAGATAGTTGTTCTTATATTTGTCTAATAATTAATACTAAAAAATTAAGAAACATGATAGATTTAAAATCAGTTAAGTTTTCTAGAAAAAAGGATGTTGAATTTGGCAAGGCTTTAAGAAAGAAGACTAGAATGTACTTTAAGGATAATAATATCACAAGATATGCTAACACAGCTATGTATCTAAAGACTATAGTGATGGTGCTTATGTATATCGGTCCTCTAGTGTTGATGCTCACAGGAGTGACAACAAATTTCTGGGCTATTTTAGGTTCCTTTATCCTTATGGGTTTTGGAGTAGCGGGTGTAGGTATGAATGTGATGCATGATGCTGTTCATGGAGCGTATTCTAAGAGTCCTATCGTGAATAAAATATTGGGTTATACTATTACATTGGCAGGAGGTTACCCATCCAATTGGCATTTTCAGCATAATGTATTGCATCATTCATATACTAATATTGAAGGGCTAGATGAGGATATAGAGCCAGCACCAGTTTTGAGATTTTCTCCATTTAAACCACTTAAAAAGCATCATAAATTTCAGTATCTGTATGCTTGGTTTTTCTATGGTTTGATGACTATATTGTGGAGTACATCTAAGGATTTTACTAGTGTTATTAAGTATAGGAAGATGGGTTTGTTAGAGGGGTATGAGAGAACTTTTGGGAGCATGATTACAGAGATGGTTATATTAAAAACTCTGTATTATATTGTGTTCCTTGTTTTGCCAATTATGATACTACCAATAGTGTGGTGGCAAACATTGTTGATGTATCTTCTGATGCATTTTGTTACTGGAGTTACTCTTGGAATGGTTTTCCAAGCAGCACATGTTATTCCTGATACTGAGTTTTATTCAGAGGAGATGGCACAGCAAATGACAAATAGCTTTGAGGTTACTCAGCTTTTGACAACTGCTGACTTTGCTTATAAGAGCAAGATATTTTCTTGGTTTGTTGGAGGGCTTAATTTTCAAGCGGTTCACCATCTATTTCCAAATGTATGTCATATACATTATAAGAAGCTAGCTAAGATAGTTAAAGAAACTGCTGAGGAATATGGTATACCTTATCATAGGCAAGGTTCTTTCTTGAAAGCTGTGGGAAATCATGCTAAGATGCTTAAGGCTCTTGGTAAATATGAAGATCCAGGAGTTATTGCTGGTTAATGAAGATATCTAGTTGGTCATAGGCAATCATTGCGCTATGATCTGGATGAATATTAAGATTGGGTGAGGCTATGCCTTCACCCAATTTTTTTTGTCCGGTAAATCTCCTTATCTCATCCCAATAACTAGTGGATATGAAATGATTAAGCAGTTGAGAACCACCTTCTACGAAGATTGACTGTATTGATATTTCATATAGCAAGCTGAAAAGAGTGCTAGTCCAATCTTCATCAAAGTCTAATGAAATCCACTCAATATCCCCCTCTTTTTGATCAATGCTGGAGTTGAAAATAATAGTCCTACCATCATCGTTCAAGATAGTAGAGTTGGGACCAATATCTGCACTAGGACTGATTATTATTCTAATGGGGTTATTGCCTTCAACTAGCCTTACATTGAGTTGAGGATTGTCGAGTCTTACTGTATTGCCTCCAACAGCTATTGCTTGTTCTTCTGCTCTCCATTGATGCACTAGTTGTTTTGCTAGGTCAGAAGTGATGCTTGCAGCTTTTTGCTCGGGTGTTTCCCTAGTATTGTCAATATATCCATCAATAGACTCAGCCCATTTCAGTATGATATATGGTCTTTTTTTATTGTGAAACGTAAAGAACCTTTTGTTTATCTCACTTGCTTCTTTTTCTAGAACACCAGTGATGACCTCAACACCGTTGTTTCTCATCATTTGGATTCCTTTTCCTTTTACCTCGGAGTATGGATCTATGCATGATACTACTACTTGAGGTATTCTGCTTTCTATGATTAGATTGGAGCAAGGAGGCGTTTTCCCATAATGCGAACATGGTTCTAAACTTACGTATAGTGTTGAGTCTTGCAGCAAGGATTTGTCTTGTACTGATCGTATAGCCATCACTTCTGCATGATGTGAGCCATATTCCTGTGTGAATCCTTCGCTAATAATATTATTGTTATGCACAATGACTGCTCCAACCATTGGATTTGGAGAGCATTTGGGCCAGGCTAATGTGGCTAGATCCAAACATCTTTGCATGTATAGTTTGTGCATTGGCATTGGGCAAAGTTAAGTGATTTTTGTGATGACAGAGGTGTTTTTTTTCTTATTAAACCCGAATTATGCATTAGAGCATCGTTATGAGGCTTGAAGACACAATAGAATATGAGGTTTTACGGATTTAAGCATAGCACCGCTATGGTTAAATTCGAAAACCTAGCGTAGCGGTATATTCTGCAGTGAATTCAAGACGTAATAGATGTTCCTATTGCATAATCCGGGTTAAAACAGAAAACCTAGCTCAGCACCTTGTTTTGAAGTGATTTGGGCTCGTAATAGAATTCTTAATGCATAATTCGGATTCAATACAACAACCAAAAAAAATCAGCAAACAACAATTATTTCCTACCTTAAGCCCATGAAACTAACCCTAATATCTGACACCCACAACAGACACATGGATCTGCACCTTCCTGCTGGAGATATACTGATTCATGCAGGGGACATCTCAGGAAGAGGGCGAGTCCAAGAAGTAAAGGATTTTATGAAATGGTTTTCAGATCAACCACATCGCCATAAGATCTTCATTGCAGGCAATCATGATTTCTTTTTTGAGAAAGAGTCGAAAGAAAACGTGAAAAACATTATACCTAATAACATAACCTACCTGAATGATAGCGGAGTAACTATCGAAGGACTGAAAATATGGGGATCGCCTGTTCAACCTGAGTTTTTTAATTGGGCATTTAACCGACAGAGAGGATTAGAAATCAAAAAACACTGGGATCTAATCCCTCATGACACAGATATATTAATAACCCATGGACCTCCACATGGCACACTAGACCAGACAACAAGCGGCGATCACGTAGGCTGTGAAGAGCTTGCAAAAACCATATCAAAGATCAAACCTAAGCTACATATATTTGGCCATATCCATGAAGCATACGGTATTATGAAGACCAAAGACACCAACTATATCAATGCAAGCATACTAGATGAACGATATCACTTAACTAACGACCCTATTACAGTAGAGATCTAACTACAAAGAACAAAAACCTATGAGCAAACCTCAATACAACAAACCAAACATCCAAAGAGGAATCTTATTATTATAGCCATACTCAATATTATCAGCTACAACATAGGCATTTTTCTCATTTGCTATCTGCTTATGAGTCTTTGACTTACCTCCTACTTCAAAAATGTACTTATCATCCACCAAGAAATCTCCAACATGAGGATATGTAACCTGGTGTCTGTACGCTA
>JAUTBZ010125274.1:0-15184 GCA_032361785.1 Lepetodrilus galriftensis | reverse complement strand
CCTTGATCTACGCGTAAAACCTTGATATTGAACGATTTTTAGCACAATCAAACGTCTATCTGAATATTCGGTCAGACACTAAGGTAGCTCTTCTTTATTATTTAACCTTTTCCCCTGCATAGACACCCCACAATTTAGCTTGCTGTACCCAGCCATTTATCTTCCCTATTGAAAGATAACACCATTTACCATTACACTTGTTAATAAGCGCCAAAACCCTTGGTTCAACTTGAGCCACAATCTCACTCTCAGCTTTATCCTCTTTATAGAGCTTAATAATACCTGTCTTTTCCCAAGGTACAATAAGGGCTGTCCGTCTTCCTGTGAGCAAACGATAATAAACCCAGCCTTCCGAACCTTGACTATCCCTGATCTTGCGCCAGTGCTCATATTCAGCAAGTATTTCTACAGGGAGATTTATACGCTTGAACAGCCACCGGACAGGATAATCTTTTCCAGGTCCCTGCCGCAAATTCACTTTATTAGAACGCAAAGAGACAAAACGCGGCACTGGCAAACCAGTTTTTCCAACTTTATTGCCTTTAGAGGTTTCTGCCGCAAAACTGATGCGCGGAGAAATGCTGGAGAAAACTGCCAAAAGCAGTAGTGTAACAACGGCAGTACGTATCATGGATCATATGTCCGACTATAATGGTTAATACATTGAGATTATCAATATAGTTGTTTCAAGCTCAATGGTTTTGATTTCTTTTGTTAATCTTATATGAAAATATGATGAGTATATGGTAAACCTTAGGAAAGATACCGCATTTCACCAATCATTATCATTCTGACTATCAATTATCCGTCAGGCTTTCACATGTAAGTTATAAAACAAGGGCGGTTTTGTCTATGAAGGAGAGTACACAGCTTAAGGTTATTGTGACTCGTAAATTGCCAAAAGTGATTGAACAGCGCCTGGATGAACTGTTTGATGCTGAATTTAATACCACTGACCAACCCATGAGCCGAGAAGCCTTATTATCAGCTTTACAGCGCGCAGAAGTTATCATCCCCACCGTGACTGATGTTCTTGATGAAGGCTTGCTCAAGCAAGCAGGCGTACAGCTCAAGCTCATTGCAAATTTTGGTGCAGGCACAGACCATATTGATATTAATGCGGCTTACCAAAAAAACATAACCGTTACCAACACACCAGATGTTTTGACACAAGACACAGCTGATATGACAATGGCACTCATGCTCGCAACCCCGCGCCGCCTTGTTGAGGGAGCGCAACTTCTCAAAGAGCAAAAAGGACAATGGGCAGGCTGGTCACCAACCTGGATGCTGGGACACCGCATTTGTTCCAAACGTCTTGGCATTTTGGGAATGGGACGCATTGGCCAAGCTGTTGCCAGCCGGGCAAAAGCCTTTAACCTGCAAATTAATTACCATAACCGCCAACCTGTGCCAGATAGTATTGAACAGGCATTAGGGGCAACCTATTGGGAAAGCCTTGACCAAATGCTTGCCCATATTGATATTTTAAGTGTCAACTGTCCCTATACTCCGGCCACCTATCACCTGCTCTCTGCAAGACGCCTGCGCCTACTCCATAAACATGCCTATATTATCAATACAGCGCGCGGTGAGATTATTGATGAAAATGCTATGGCCAAGATGCTCTCTAACGGTGAACTTGGTGGTGCGGGACTTGACGTCTTTGAATATGAACCCGCCATTAACCCCTTGTTACTGTCTGCCCCTAATGTGATCGTCCTGCCCCATATGGGCTCCGCGACAATGGAAGCCCGCAATGATATGGGAGATGGCGTTATCGTCAATATAAAGGCCTTCCTGGATGGATACAGCCCGCCAGGCCAGGTCTTGCCAAGGGGTTAGTGTTTTCCAACTACAAAACAAGTCATAGTCACGATCTCGCCTTATTCAATACCCATCTTTGAAAGATACCCCTTATTTTCCAGACTGGCTAAAGGCGTCTCCCTATGATATTACGCTCCCTTGCTTTCATTCTCACTGCATTTTTGCTCTCCCTACTCACTGTTTCTATGGCCTTGGCTGGGGGCGAACGAAAAGTAAATCTTAAAGCCCGTCTGGGGCAAGATATTATGCTTTCAGGCAGTCAGGAAAAGGTTTATCTACGTATTGATCTGGAAGGCTTTGCCCTAAAGAAAGATGAAGATCGCAGTCCGGTTAATGTCGCTCTGGTTATTGACCGCTCTGGCTCAATGCGCGGTGAACGTCTTGCCAATGCCAAAAAGGCAGCAAAACTGGCCGTTGATCTGCTTGGTGATAATGATATCATCTCTATTATCAGCTATAGCGACAGAGCAGAAATTGTGGTTCCTGCGACCAAGGCCACCGACCGCCGCGCCATTAAACGCAAAATTGATGCCTTTCGCTCTGATGGCATGACTGCGCTTTATGCTGGTGTCAAAAGCGGTGGGAAGGAACTGGAAAAGTTCCTGGAAGCAGAGCGGGTCAACCGCGTGATTTTGCTTTCTGATGGCATGGCCAATATCGGCCCCAAAACCCCTTCCGAACTTGGAGAACTTGGCTCAAGGCTGGCTGCCAAAGGTATTTCAGTCACTACCCTAGGGCTTGGACTTGGCTATAATGAAGATTTAATGGAAAAGCTGGCTTCCAGTAGTGATGGCAACCATGCCTTTATCGAAAAATCTGAAGATCTTGCCAAAATTTTCTCGCTGGAATTTGGCACAGTGCTTTCTGTTATTGCCAAGGATGTAGAGATTATCATTCATTGTCATCAAGGCGTTAGCCCTGTCCGTGCGCTTGGCAGAAAGTCCACGATTCTGGGCAATGATATGTATGTCCGTTTTAATCAGCTTTATTCAGAAGATGAAAAATATGTCATTATAGAGCTTGATGTGGATGAAGCCCGTTTTGGCCGTGATGCTGAATTGGCAGATGTGCGGGTCAAATATAACAACCTTGTCACCAAATCGAAAGATGCGTTAGACCAGACCATTCGCTTGCGCTATAGCCCCAACAAGCAAGAGGTCAAGAAAAGTCTTCAGAAGGATGTAATGACCGGTATTGTTGAACAAATCTCTATTGAGCGCAATGAACGCGCTGTAAAGCTTAAAGATAAGGGGAAACTCAAGGAAGCCGAAAAGGCTTTTCAGGACAATGCTGCCTTTTTAGGAACCCAGGCGCAGGCATTGGACGCCCCGCTTCTGAAAAAGATGCAAAAACAAAATTTGGGTGATGCGGTCGCCGCGAAAAGCAGACGCAGTTGGGGCAAACGTCGCAAAGCCCTTAAATATAGAAATTATCAACAAAAGTCCCGTCAGAAATATTGATAATTTCATCAAAAATTAATTATTTTTGAGCTTGGTTCAGCGTGGAATAATTCCACAGCACTATGCATAACACTTCCCAATGGCAGGGAGTTCCAACGAAAATCAAGCTTGAAAGTTCATCGCCTGATCCCCATATCAGTTTGCAAGCAGGCAGAAAAAGTTTTTGCCTTTTTTGAAGCCCAAACTGTAAAGGATTGCCATGTCACAGAAAGCCACCTCAAACCCTGACAAATCCCTTGTCTTTTATAGCCATTCTCAGATTTTTTATTTCTGGCCTGTCTGGCTAACTGCTCTCATATTAGGGGCATTAAGTTATTTTTTGAAAGGGGGTGGCCAAGATCATGCTGCTTATGCGCCCCTGATGGTCTTCGTTCTACTCTATGTTATTATCGCTACTGGCGTTAGTATGCGCGGGCTATGGTTTGTCCTAATTTCCCTTGCTCTGGTTATAATGGGGCTGATCGCTCACATGACAGGGGTTGTTGATGACCTGCTGCATTTCATGACTGGACTTGATTTAAAATTCTCAACAGATGTCTATTGGGCAATTGGTATCCCCCTCTTTGTAGTCTGGCTGCTCGCAACCTTTATCTATGACCGTCTGCGTTATGTTGAAGTGTATAAGGGACGGATGGTTTTAGTCAGAGAAGTTGGTGATGGACAACATGGCTATGACACTATTGGTATGGCCTTTGAAAAACGCCGTGATAATTTTGCCCAGCATCATATCCTTGGCTTTGGTTCTGGTGATCTCATTATTACACCACGGGAAGGTGACCCAATGCGCATCCCTAATGTGCTAAACGTCACAAAGAAAATAGACCAAATGCAAAAACTCATCAATCATGGTGACATTGATTCATAAAAGGCACAAGCAATGTAGGGGCAACCCCGCGTGGTTGCCCTCTCTCATAACAGGTGATGATTGAAAATGCTTGTGATTTAGAAGCAACCCTCTGTTTTAAAACCAAAAATAGAGAGCTTTATAGCAACCAGGGCAACCACATGGGGTTTGCCCCTACACAGGTTTCGGCTTTTCTTAAACAAGGGAAAACCTTGGAAGGCGTGAACTTAAGCTCACTGCCGATTAATCATTTTTTAAATTTCTGAATTGACAGAAAATAATGTGTATCCTATCATGTAGAAAATAAACAGGAAGAAATACTATTGCATTTCTTTTTTTTCAGAAATTATAGAAAGATATATCATGCCTGATACTGCCAGCATTACAATCTATTATGACGCCTCCTGTCCTTTCTGCTCTCAAGAAATCCATAACCTCAAACTCTATGATGATGCAGAGAAAATGTTGCTTGTGGACTGTTCTGACAAAAACTTTGATGCGAGCCCCTTTAAGGCCGATGCCATTAGCCAGCAAGACATGATGAATGCCCTTCATGTCAAGGATCATCATGGCCAGTGGCATATTGGGGTCGAAGCCTTTGAGATTATGTACCGCATTGCTGGTTTAAAGCGTATTTCTGCACTATGGGCGCATCCTGTAACCAAACCCATTGCGGTTAAAATTTATCCCTGGATTGTCCGCAATCGCTATCTGTTATCCAAAATAGGCATGGTTCAAATATTAGCTTTATGGGGTAAGGTTGCAGCGCGCCATGCAGCAAAGCGCACCGAGGCCTGCAAAAATGATGCCTGTAAGGTAAAATAAGCAGCCATTAAAGTGAAAGCGCCATCTCCCACCGTCCTTATAAAGGGGCTATAGACGCCTTTACTGCGGCGTCTGGTTGCTGGTCTGGTAAGACTGGCAAGCCCCGTTCAAACACAGCTCTGAATTGAGTTCATCATAATAAGCGGGCGTTTGCTTATGACCCACTGATTTAGCCAGATTAGAAACGCTTTGTCTTATTCTTAGGGCAACCTGCTGAATACTAATATTTTTAGTCAGTAGTAGCGGCACAAGCGTTCTGGTAAAAATAGAGTTTTGAATTTCCGTTTTATCTGAAGGCAAGCTGTCCAATGCTGTCTGACCACTCCGCGCCGAATACATCACAAAATTACCATCAACCTCTAATGGCCGCGCCAAACCATGTGTAATGGTAAACCCTCTGGTTTTGCTTTCAAAAGGCGTATTGCGGCACGCATCCAGAATAACCAGCTTAATTTGTGCCTGACGGTCTTGCAGGTCACTTAACAAGTCATTGAGACTTAAAGCCTGATATTGTAGTGCGCGCATACGTCCTGCTTTCAGATGGGCGATATCAGCAGGCAGTAAAAAATTGGTATTATTCATCTGCACACCATGTCCGGCAAAGAAGAATGCCGCTGTACTCCCTGGCTGGATTTCATTTAAAAAATTCTGCCATTTCTCTATAAACTGGGCGCGGGTGACATCACTGGCAACCTCAATCACTTTAAAGCCTAGTTTTTTAAAGCTCTCTGCCATTATAACAGCATCATTCACTGCTGTTTTAAGCTGGGCTGTTTGTGGCAAGTTTGTATATTGATTAATACCCACAACCATCGCAACCCTGTTTGTTAGCGGCATACTGGTTGGCAAAGAGGTCAATGAAGCGGTTTTTTGACTTTCAAGCCTTTGCATTTGTTGTTTCAGTGCTTCTTGCTTTTGCAAGGCGGCCACTTTAATGCGTTTTTGCTGCTCCCATTTCTTTTGCTGCCCTTCTATCTCTGTTTCGCGCTTTTTAAGCTCCTGTTCCTGACGCGCAATAAGCTTTCTTTGCCGTGCCAGCAGGGCTTCCTTTTTCTTTCTGTTTTGCTGCAAGATACGGTTATTAAACGCCCGCTGCTTACGGGCAATCTCTGCTTCCCGGTTGGCAATATCTCTATTCAGCCGCTTAATATAGTCTTGTTGTGCCTGTAACTGCGTCTTAAGCCGCCTGGATTCGCTATTGGTGGCTTCTTGGTTTTGCGGGATAACGCGGGTAAGGATGCGCTTTGGCTCTGGAATTACTTGAGCCACTTTAGGAGGAGAAACGGAAGGCGCTGTTTCTCTTTGCCTTGTCTGGCTTAAGGCAGCAATCTGGTATTGTTCCAAGGCTGCAATGCGGCGGCGATAGGAACGGGCAAGGCAAGAACGATCACCACGGCATTTATTACGTCTTTTAAGCCAGCTGCGTTGCCCTTTTCTAATTGTGCCTGATTTATCAGTATCGCTAAAAGCCCGCAGCATTTTCCGGTCAAGCTGCACCAGAATACTGCTTAAACAAATAGCATAATGGTTAGAGCTTTTAGCTTTACGGCAGCTAAAGCTTGGGGACTGCGAAGGCGCGTCCAACAGATAGCTTTGCAGAACCTTTAGCCGTGCCTCATAAAACCGGCTAATGCAGCGAATAGACTTACGGCATTTATTGCGCCTTTTGCGCCATTGCTTCTGCTCGTTGGCCAGTGCTTTTTTCTGTGCATTCAGGTCATAACCGCCTAGATGGCGACTAAACTCTACATAGGCGGTTGCGAGCTGACTATCAACTTGCTTCAATCCCCAATCCGAACAAATCGTCCGCTCAATAATCGTCCGTGCCTTGCCACAGTCAAAGCTTTGGGCAAAAGCGCTTTCACTCATAAGAAGACAGAGAGACAATGCAAAACAGTAAAGAGAAAGTTTCATAGTAAGATCCAGCTCCAAAAACGCTGTAAGGGGATGGTGTTAAGAGGAAGGTATTAAGGTAAAGATGGAAAAGGCAGAGAGGGTTGTGATACAAGTGCTGCGCAAATATATCATCTCCCCACTATAGAACCTCTTTTTCTTTCCGTATAGTAGCGCGTCCTATATATTCAAGTTTTAGATATATTCATTAAAATAAATCAATTTCACTAATGTTTCATTGTCTTCTATTCTTATTTTACCAGATCACAGCACAGCACTTTAATAAGAATTAGGAGACAGATCATGTCCAAGAAAACCTTAACAACCTCTACCGGATCACCCGTTGCAGATGATAACAACTCTATAACAGCTGGTGCGCGTGGCTCACTCACTTTTGATAACCATTATACCTTTGAAAAATTGGCTCATTTTAACCGCGAACGGATTCCTGAGCGTGTTGTCCATGCACGCGGGACAGGGGTTTATGGCACCTTTACAGTAACCCGCCCAATGGCAGATGTAACCATTGCCGACTTTTTGCAAGAAGTTGGACAAGAAACAGAAGTCTTTGCCCGGTTCTCTACGGTGGGCGGCGGTCAAGATAGTTCTGACTATGCCCGTGACCCGCGCGGTTTTGCCCTCAAATTTTATACCAGCCAAGGCAATTATGATATGGTGGGTAATAATACCCCTGTGTTCTTCTTGCGCGATGCGATTAAGTTTCCAGATTTCATCCATTCGCAAAAAAAGCATCCTCAAACCAACTTGCCTGACCCTGCCAGAATGTATGAGTTTTGGGCAAATCACCCGCAATCCTTACATCAGGTCACTATCTTGATGTCTGATAGGGGGATACCAGCCTCTTACCGCCATATGCATGGCTTTTCTTCTCATACCTATAGCTTCTGGAACAAGGATGGGGTGCGTAGCTGGATGAAATGGCATTTCAAGACTAATCAGGGTATCAAGAATTTAACGGAAGCAGAAGCAGCCAAAGCAGACCCACGCGGCGCTCAACGTGACATTGTTGAAGCCATTAACCGCAGTGACTTTCCATCATGGACAGCCAAGGTGCAGATTATGACAGAGGATGAAGCGAAGGCCTATCATATTAACCCGTTTGACCTTACAAAAGTTTGGCCTCATGCTGACTTCCCGCTGATTGAAGTTGGCCAACTTGAGATGAACCGTAATGTAGAAAATTACTTTGCAGAGACTGAACAAGCTGCTTTTGCTCCGTCTAACCTTGTGCCAGGTATTGGTGTTTCGCCTGATAAAATGTTGCAAGGGCGGTTATTGGCTTATCAAGATGCCCACCGTTACCGCATAGGAGCCAATGGTAATCAGATTCCTGTGAATGCTGCCAAATGCCCTGTGCATCATAATCAGCGTGATGGGGCAATGGCCGGAATGTGCCCTGTAACAGGACATGGCAGCAGCCCAAAGGTGACTAATCAGGATAGCAGCGTTAATTTTTACCCAAGCGACGTCAATCATGGTGAAGCCGTTCCTGATCCTGTGGTAGCAGAGCCAGCTATGCCATTAGAGGACGGTGCCTGGATGCAGCGTTTTGATACCGATGAGGATGACCATTACAGTCAGGCTGGCGAATTGTTCCGGATTATGAATGAGGATCAAAAAGATCAACTTGCCGCTAATATTGCAGGCGGTCTGGTTCAGGCATCCAATTCTGTGCAACAGCGTATGCTTGCGCAATTTAGAGCCGCAGATAAGGATTATGCCAATAGAATAGAAGCGAATATGAGTGCTTTAAGCTAAGTTTAAAAGAGGGGGAGACCATGACAGGTTCTCCCCCTCTCTCTTTTATGAAAAAATATTCTTATGAATTTGATCAAAGGGTAAAGTATTAAACTTCATGGCTTTCACAGGACGTCCTTTTGCCAGAATACGTGATATAGTGGTAAAGTCTGGTAATTGAGCCAAGTCTTCTGCTGTAAAATCAGGGCTGAACCATTTCGCCAACTGCTCTGCATCAGGTATGCCAACTCGAAAGGCAATCATGTTAGCAGCATTACCCAAAACACCACCAGCCGTATTAGCGCGGAACTGCCGCCCATCTATCTGACTCAGTGTCTGGTTTGCCAGAACCATATGCAAGCCGTACTTCCGAACCTCTGACATCATATCAGAGAGCATATCAGTGGCATAGGTCTGGAATTCATCCATATAGACATTAACCACAGGACGCTGATCTTCAGGCAAGCGCGCCCGCGCCTGAGCGGCCATAGCCATACGGATAGACAGTAAACCCCCCGTAAAACTAGCATCTTTCCCACCAACTTCTCCCTTGGCCAAATTAATTAGACAGATTTTTCCTTTAGCCATAATATCCTGAAAATCAAGACTAGATTCAGTGGCTCCCAAAACAGGTGCGAGAAGCGGCGATCCTGTAATTTGAGTCAGCTTACAAACGATATAGGGGGCAATATTTTTCAAACTAATATCATTATGACCTGAAATATTATCAGCCATCTTCCAAAAATCTTGTAGTTTTTCATTGTCACAAGACTGAAGCAAATGTTCCCTAAAGGTCATTCTTGAAGAGGAATCCTCAGGGTCATCAAGCCTAAGTACCCTAAAGGGATCAAGCAAATCACTCTCGCTGACATCAGGGTAAGACCTGTAGCTATCATCAAACACACGTTCAAAATCCATTATCGTTGCTTTTTCACCCTTGGCTTCCATCAATAGCAGGAGGGCATTTCTAAAATAGATTTCAAACATTGGACCAAAAGCTTCTGGCACATTTTGGTAAAGAACCTTTTTGAACAAATCAATCAGGGTATTGACTACTGTGTTGCGCTCTATAGCTGGATCACCGCCTTCGCCTGCCAGAATATTCGTTGTAAACGACCAGCGTGAATCCCCAAGATGCGCCAGAACAACATCATCTTGCCGCGACTCAGGAATGGCGCGGCGGATTTGATTCCACAGATCACCATGCGGATCAAACAAGATAACACCCTTCCCCTCATTAATATCTTGCAACATCATATTAGCAAACAGTGTCGATTTACCAGTGCCTGTAGAGCCAATCATATAGATATGACGTGCTCTGTCCGCCTCATCAATACGCACCTCACTGCCTGCCCTGTCTTGCCCTAGAAGCAATCCATTTTCAGGAAATTCAACAGTCTCTTCCTCTTGACTTGTATAAACAGAAGGAATAAGCGCCAATAGCCGGGGAAGCAGGCTTTCCTCAAAAATCTTATGAGGATAAAACTTGCGTAGATCAAGCGCTCTTTGAACATCCGTTTTACCTTTGCCCTTACCAAACAAAGCAAAACTTAGGATAGACAACAAACTATCATCCAGAGGCTTTTTAGAACTAACTGCTATACTCACACCATAAGCGCTACTCTCTTCCAAAAGTGCTGTCAAATAAGCGTTGCCGCCCATTTCATTAAAAGGTAACTTACCTTTTTCTAAAAAATCATTGGTTGTCTTCTCTGAAAGAGAGGAACGTGCAGTATGGAGCTTACGGAGATCTTTTGCATTAAACGCATGACGACGCAAAATGAGAGACAGCTTTATATCCTCTCCAGCTTTTGCTAAAATTCTAATCGCCAGTGACAATCCTTCTGGATCACCAGGGACAGGCGGGAAAATAATTTCTTGAGGTGCCTCATTCTCTATATCTATTGACGCCTTACTGACAAGCCGAGCGGTGGGATGAGCTGTTTCTGCACTCGTTGTGAGGGGAAGTGGATTACCTTCTGGTACAAGACTGTAACAAAAGGATCGTTCCTGCTCGTCAGCGGCTGAGGGCTGATACACCCTGCTATTAGGGAATGCTATATCAATGGCAGTATCAAGAGCCAGCGACATGGCATCATGCCTTAGCCGTGTTGTTTCTATTTGATCCCCTGTGTTGTTCAGAGAAAAAAGAATATTCGGTGTCACCTGTCCAGATTGATAACAAATATATCCAAAAATAACCCTGTTTGCGTAAAGGGATCAGTGTTTTTTACGTTCCGAGACAAAAGAAATAGCCAACGAGCCAAGTATGCAAGCGGTAAACAGGTATAATCCCCATGCGGTTTCCACCTTGCCCACGCCAATGCCTTTGGCCACCACCAGATACAGGGCGATCAGGAATATATCGGCCATCGCCAGTTTTCCCAGCAAGTGTAACACAGGCAAAACCTTGCGATGCAGCAGGTTGAAATGGATCAGCGCAAGGCCGATGGTTTTCATATAGGGGGCGAAAATAGCGAAAAAGGTGACCAGCAGGGCCAAAAACACATCGGATTCCCACAGCGATTGCAGGCCGGTGATGACCGAGATTTCGTTCAGATCAAAGAAATAAGGCATCATGCCGCCCCAAACCCCCGCCCGCAGCATCGGCGCGAACCACGCGATAGGGAACAGAACGATCAGCGACAGGTTGGCGACTTTCAAGAATGTTCTCAAAACAAATATCCGTCCCTAAAAACAGGGCAATACGCGCCCTGCTATGATATTTATGGGTCATTCGGATGCATCACAATCCTTGAACCGCAAAAAACCTGCCCTATGGGCTATTCCGCAGGCTTTGCCGACATGGGCACCACGTTGACGTCTTTCACCGTCTTGCCACCCTGATCCAGATCAAAGCCAAGTTCGGGCAGGATTTCGAACAGGTCCGCTTCCAGTGTGTCCAGCTGACGTTCGATCAGTCCTTCTTCGGTTTCCACTTGCAACAACCAGTTCTTTAATTCGCCGGTTGTGTGGTGGGCGATGCGAATGTTTTCCTGATATTTTTCAACCTCTTGTTGGCGCTGCTTAAGAAAGGTTTTGGCGCGCTCCACACGTTCGTCGCTATAGATTTCCGCCAGATCGCGGGCTTCAAAGCTCATTTGCGCCGCGACTTCCAGAACGCTGGGTTCTAGCATGGCAAGGTCGGGGTGGTCCCGCAGGTGGGCGATGCGTTCGCGCACGCTGTCAAATTCCGACCCGATCTTGAACAGTCCCGCGCGATCGGCTTCGTGGCTGATGACATAGGCCTTGGCCACATCTTCCATGCTGACATGAAAGTTCCGGTGTGATTTTTCAAGCTGCATGATGCGGTTGTTGGCCGGTAGAAAGAACAACATCGCAAGGCAAAACAGGGTAAACCCGATTTGTGCGATCATGCCGGCATTGGCGATTGCAGCTCCGTTAATGCTCGCGGTTAATTCCAGCCAGGGTAACAGCCCCAAAGCCGCCCCCGCCGTAAGCACAACCATTGTTAATGTTAATAATCCGATTGCAAACAGCGTCGCTTTTTGAACGGACTTCTGGATGCTGACCCAAAGGGTCGCATATTGATTGGACATAAAAATTCCCCCCACCGATTATCCCCGGCCCATCCTCCAGCAAGGATATCAACGGACTAAGGTCACTCGTTTATGTGGTAATGCAGAATCGGTTCATGGTTAAGGGGGAATTTTCGGGGCAATATAGCGTCTGCAGGCGTTATTGTGTCGAATGTCGCAACAAGTGGCTAGCGAACCGCCTCAATCGGCCCCTCGGCACGTCCGTGAATGAACTGGTCCAGATAGGGGTCGCCACTTGCGTCCATATCCGCCACCGGTCCGGTCCACTGGATCACCCCGTCGTGCAGCATGGCCACCTTGTCGGCAATTGCCCGAACGCTGCTCATGTCATGGGTGATGGTCATTGCCGTCGCCCCCATTTCAACAACAATTTCGCGGATCAACTCGTTGATAACGCCTGCCATAATCGGGTCTAGCCCTGTTGTTGGTTCGTCAAAAAAGATAATCTCGGGTTCGGCGGCAATGGCGCGGGCCAATCCAACCCGTTTTTGCATGCCGCCCGACAATTCGGCCGGAAACAGGTCGGCCACATCGGGTTTCAACCCCACGCGCCGCAGCTTTTCAATCGCGATGTCGCGGGCTTCGTCTTTGGGTCGTTTCAGTGACCCGCGCAACAGCCGAAAGGCGACGTTTTGCCAGACGGACAGGCTGTCAAACAGCGCACCACCCTGAAACAGCATCCCGAAACGGGCCAAGAACGCATCGCGCTCCACCTGCGTTACGTCCTGCCCGTCAACCGTAATTGTGCCGCTGTCGGGCGTTACCAGCCCCAGAACCGATTTCAACATCACCGATTTACCAGTGCCGGACCCGCCAATCACCACCATGCTTTCGCCACGCGGAATGGTCAGGTTGACCCCTTGCAAAACCTTGTTGCTGCCAAACGCTTTATGAACATCGGTTAAGGTAATCATGCGCCAAACAACATTGTGGTTAACAGGAAGTTGGCGGCCAGTATAAGCACCGCCGCCGCCTCGACCGAGGATTTGGTGGCCTTGCCCACCCCTTGTGCCCCGCGGCCGGAATTCATGCCGTAATAACAGCCCATCAATGCTGCAATAAACCCGAACACAGCGCCCTTGATCAGGCTCGAGGCAATATCGGCCGCCTCCAGAAAATCGACAGTGTTGTTCAGATAGGTAGCCGGATTGAACTCCAGCTTGCCGGTGGCCACCAGAAAGCCGCCGAATATGCCGATGATATCGCCGATGCCCACCAGTATCGGCACGGTGATGAAGGCCGCCAGCACACGCGGCACGGTCAGATATTTCATCGGGTGGGTAGAAAGCGTGACCAGCGCGTCGATCTGTTCGGTCACCCGCATGGTGGCGATTTCGGCCGCGATCGAAGAGGTCACGCGCGCCGCAATCATCAACCCGACCAGCACCGGCCCCAATTCCCGCACCATACCAATGGCAACGATCTGTGGCACCACGGCTTCGGCGCTGAAGCGGGCACCGCCTGCATAGATCTGCAGCGCCAGCGCGCCGCCGGTGAAAAAGGCGGTCAGACCAACAACAGGCAGACTAAAATAACCAATGGTCAAAAGGGCATGGCCGAATTCTTTCAGGTAAAACGGCGGGCGCACCATATGGCCGAGTGTTTGCGCCAGAAAGATGCTGATCCGGCCAATGGCCGCCAGAACCCCCATTGTGTTGCGGCCGATTGCAGCGATTGGGGAAAGCAGGCTCATGCGCCAAAGCCTCCGGCATACCGGCGCGCATAGCGGGGGCCAAGTGATGTCAGGATTTCATATCCGATGGTGCCTGCCATAGCTGCCAGATCATCAACGGTTTGCTGTGGCCCAAGAATATCAAGATGGGTGGGAACTTCGTGCAAGTGACTAATATCAACGGTAATCAGGTCCATGGACACGCGCCCGACCAGCGGGCAGATGATATCATCGACCCAGAAGGTTGCGCCATTGGAAAGTGCGCGGATCAACCCGTCGGCATAGCCGCCCGACAGGGTGGCGATTGTGGCCGTGGTGTTTGTGGTCCATGCGTTGCTGTAACCGACCGTTTCGCCCGCTGTTAAATCGCGGGTCTGGATGACGGGCAGTGACAGGCTGACAACGGGTTGCGCCGCTTCAAAGGGATGCCCGCCATAAAGGCCGACGCCCGGGCGGGTCAGGTCAAAATGATACTCGGCCCCCAGCAAAATGCCGCCCGTCGCTGCCAATGAGCGCGGCGCGTCAATCCCGTCGGTCATGGCACGGAACGCGGCCAGTTGCTGAATATTCATGGCATGGTCTGGCTCGTCCGCGCAGGCAAGGTGGCTCATCACCAGCACCGGATTTTGCGACAACACAATGTCACGCACGGCGGCCCACTCGACGGCTTCCATTCCCAGCCGGTTCATACCGCTGTCCAGCTGAATGCCGAACGGAATGTTTGGCAGGGCTTCAAAGTGGCGGGTTAACTGGTCCAGCGAATTCAGCATGGGAGTCAGGTGCAAATCGTTGATCATATCCGTGTCCCCACGCATATGACCCCCAAACACAAGGATTTCCGGATTTGGCCCTAAAGCCTCGCGCACGGCCGCACCTTCTTCGGCGACAGCAACGAAAAAGCGCCGCGCACCGGCCTTGGCCAGCGCCTTGGCAACACGATCAACGCCCAGCCCGTAGCCGTCGGCCTTTACCACTGCGGCGGTTTCGCAATTTGTCATTGCGTCCAGCGCCTGCCAGTTGGCGGTGATGGCATCCAGATCAATTGTTAAAGTCGCGCTACCCATAGGGGGTTTTTGACGGGCAGGCGCGCAAGGTCAAGTGGAATCCGTCCCCACGCTAGAATTCGCTGTCGCCACCTTGTTGCTGCCACGGCTTGACCAGATTGCCAAAACGGGTGAACTGGCCTTCAAATGACAGCTCCACATGGCCGATTGGTCCGTGGCGTTGCTTGCCGATAACAATTTCGGCCTTGCCATGCAGATGGTCCATTTCGGTTTGCCACGCTGCCATCTAAGGTCAAAGAGGTGAGTGGTCAGTGTACAGTCTTTATCGGACATTCGTCGTC
>JAUTBZ010125263.1:0-15184 GCA_032361785.1 Lepetodrilus galriftensis | reverse complement strand
TACGTAATTTATTGAAAACAAAAAATAATGCATTAATTAATTACTGTATGAATGAATAAATAAATAAATAAATAACGTAATCACCAAATATTGATATGTTATCTGACTGCTATATAGAAGCCAACAGAGGGTCGATGAAATATAAAGGTTCGCATTGAGGGAAATAGTATTCGTGAATTACAACCAATCACAACTCAGGATTTCCGCGAGTGCCGAAATGCTGTTTTAAGAACAAAAGCAATGGACACCTTGCAATCAGCTGTCAAAACGATTTAAATACTGTTACATGACACACTTCGGCATGTAGGTGCAGGAAAATCACGGAGAAATTGGACGAAATGCAATAGAGGGTGCAGCTAGACTGACGGGCTGCGTGCGGAGTGCATCTTCTTAGCAGACGATGGGCTAGGATTCCGTGTCGCGCAACCTCGGCCAAAAATAATAATAAATTGTGTTGGTCGAGGGGTTATGAATCATTTCAAGGGTTTCAGTCGTTCTAAGACTGCGGTCCAGACATGATTATCTTTGCGTCGAGACATATACTTGTCGTCCTTGCGACAGTTTTCTGGACGGCATGTCCAGAAGCTCGGGGGTCGTGCAGTGGTCGCAAAGTCCTGAAGGGACAGAAAGGCTTGATCTCCGACGGGCCAGACGCATACTCGGCCAATGCTCATTGCGAATGGCTCATTGACGGTATGTAATCGTTGGTCTGTGGTCAATCATTGGTGTGTGTCAAGTCACTGAAATATTCTTCAATGTCCAACAATTTTGTCAGTGTTATTGAAAACAGTGGTCTGTGGGCCATCGGTGGTTGTCGGAGTAATATTTATGAATACATTAATTACTGTATGGAATAAAAGTAATAACTATTAAATAATGACATTGAAATTGTTTGTCAACTATATAATCTAATATGAATTAAGATAAAACCTTGAAAACTCGTACAAAATAGTGGCGACAGGGGTTTTCAAGTGCGTACACGAATAACGCTGCTCACCTCGTTATAAGACCCTGGCGAAACTTGTTGTTATTTCCATGTTGAAGCTGAACATCAATACATATCGTGCCGACAGCTTTTTTCGAGCCAATCATGTTATAATTATAAGGAGAGAACAAAATGCGAGTTCAGAGGTCAAATTTAAATGACATCAGTGGGCGATGACTCCGCTTGGATCAACATAAAATTGATAAAAATGTAAGCAAAATAGGGAAGTTACAAAAGCATACTGTAACCATGTGTAGTTTTCACCTCTGATCACTAATACCAAAAATATCCCAAGTTTAAATGACAATCTCTGCTAACTATCAGCTGAAAAGTAATCAGATTCAGTAGTCTCCTTTTACTGTTGTGTTAATACTACAAGCCAGACATTCACGTGCAACAGCTATGCTAGCTCTAGTTGCCGGACAGCTATGGCAGCCAATCCGGGTCACTCTTTACTCGTATCCAAATTAAAAAGTGGTTTTGTTTTCGATGTATCTCATTTCTGTTGCAGAAATTTTGATAGTAAAAGGGGCCTTATCACCAGAATTTTTAACTACTGTAGCAGACATGTAAAATACCTTCAATAATGTTACGACGGAAAACTTATAGAAAAGAAAAACTGTCATAGTGCCATAAAAACTTACACATTGCACATTTTGAATTTTCCGTGTTCAGATTTAACATGGTTAAAACAAGAATTTTTCAGCCACATATTTCTCTGTAAAATATATGTGTTAAACAATAGAAAAAGGTTTGCAGACAAACACTATCTAAAATACATCCCCATGGGTGGGGTGTGAGGATCATAATGAAAAACACATAAATTTAGTTCAGTCTTTAGAACGAATATCACAAAGGGAGGTCATTCCAGCATTACCTCCCTTGAAATAAAAAGGAAATGGTAGCATTTATTAGGTATGAAATATTATTATTTAAAATAGTTTAAGGGGGCATTTATTGCAGCAGGGAAATACAGTATTCTATTAAAAGTATTATTAATTATTAATAATATTATTATTCATAGCTGGTGCCCCGAACAAGACGATACAGCTGGAGTTCAAAATGATGTCCACCGAGTGCTCGTTCGACTTCCTGTTCGTGTACGATGGAAACTCCCACTCCAGTCCACTGTTGGCCAGTCTGTCCGGGGACAGTCACCCTCCGCCTGTCATCGCAACGTCCGGATATGTGAGTACACCCCCAGTACACCCTGGTACACCTGACATTACACTAGTGCCACTGTGTCATCGACACCTATATTCACAATAATAAAAATCATAATAATAATTAAATAATATAAATCTAATTTTTAAAGCTAATTATCCATATGAAAATGCTCTAAGCACAAAATAACGAGAAGAAGAAAGATTAAAATAAAGTAATAATAATAATAATAAATACGCTTTGAAATTTTATTTGCATCTTTAGTACATTGTTGGAGGCCTGTAACTTAGTCATATAATGTTTGTCTGTGCAGATGTTGCTGTACCTGTTCAGTGACCGAAACTACATGCGTGAGGGCTTTGAGGCCAACTACATCGTCCTGGATTGCCCCTGGAACTGCAGCGGCCGTGGGCAGTGTCTGAACCACACGTGCCACTGTGATCCGGATTACACCGGTTCCGGCTGCCAGCACCGGTTCTGTCCGGACACCTGCAGCCACAATGGGGAGTGCGTTCCGATCAGCTTCACGGAGAAAAAATGTCGGTGCAAGGAGTCGTTTACGGGTCGTAGCTGCAGTCTGTCAACGGCCGACGACGCGGGTGCGGGGCAGTGGTATGTGCTGGACGAGACAGGATACCCACCGCGGACCTCCCACACAGGGTTCTTCCACGAGCAGTCCGAATGCATTTGGATCTTCGGCGGGTTCGATCTCAACAACGTGCTCAACGACCTGTGGCGGTACTGCGTGAAGACCAATAAGTGGGAGGGTCTGGTTCGTCTAGGGGCGTGGCCCGAGGGGAGGAGGGGCCACGCCATGGCTGGGGGAGAAGAGGGGTTTTACGTCTTTGGGGGAATCCTCGCCAATGACTCGCACAGCAACGAGCTGTGGTTATTTAATCTGACTATGAACTCGTGGGCACGGAAAGCTGTGAACAGTTCCGTCGTTCCGCTGGCCGTGACCGGACATACCCTGACAACCGTGGAAAAGTGGATATATTTGTTCGGCGGGAAGACCGAGGACCGGGTGTTCATAGACCATCTGTACCGGATAGAAGCGGCCTCCGGCGATCAATGGGAACGGGTGATTGTCAGGGGAGGCAACTACCCTCCCAAGTGTCTCGTGGGTCACGCTACTGTGTATTACAAGGAGGCAAAATCTCTAGTGGTGTTCGGCGGGTACAAGCAGAAGAACTCGCTGATCAGCCATCGGACGCGTCAGCTGTTGATGTTCCAGATCCAGGACAGGTACTGGGCAGAGATTCACAACCGGGAAGCCAACCTGTCCGGGATGCCGGGAGAGCGGGCCTTCCATTCCGCGGCCATCCTCGGAAACTACCTTGTGGTTTACGGCGGAAACACACACGTCCACAATCGCCTCGAGGTCTGCTTCAACTCAGGATTTCACTTCTACCACCTTGGATGTCACGTCTGGGTCAATCATACACATTTTACAGGTAAATCCCGACAGAACAATTCAAGATGCCAGGATTACCCTAATAATCCAAACCCTTTAATAGTTCGCCGAAAATATATTTTTTTTTTGTGGTAAAAATCCGAACAATAACGATTTTCTAATTGTTCAAACATACTAAGTTTTCTATAGACAAATATATTTTTTTGTTCTTCAATTTCATTATTAAGTGGTCAAACTATTATACGTTTAAAGGTTCAAATTATTAAGAAAATTACTGTAATTAATAAATTAAAGGTATATAACTAGCTATTTAAACAAACTTGTGTAACTTTGTAAGTCAAGAAAGCAGATTTCAACTTTTCACAGAATATCCATATCCAAAATATTTAGTCAATCCATATCATTAACTGCTCAAGTTATCAGACATCGATATCTTATTGAGCTGTGGTTTAGATTCATCTAGGACAGTTAACATTAGTAATATATTTAAATATTTAACATTTCAAGAGAGAAAAACACAGAAAATTAGTTTATTTTACTATTCTCATTTCTAGGGCTTTCATCTTCATCGTCATGGATACCAAAGACTGGCCGATTCGGACACGTTGCCATGGCAGCATATGGAGACGTGATGTTCTTGACGGGCGGTTATTCCGGACGTGTGCACGGGGACCTGCTGGCCTACAAAGTTCCCATAGGAGTGGCACACCATCAGGTAATAATAATAATAATAATAATATTATAATTTAATTATCGCTATAAAACCCAACATTGACAACAATAATAATAATGCAAATATTTGTATGGCACCAAATCCATATGTGCTGAACATGCTGAGGGCATATTAACTTTGAATGCATAGAAACATTTTAAAATAGGATATTTAAGCATCTTTGATTTTGTTTTTTTAGAAAAGTGTCGCAAAATTACAGCTATGGCCTGTGTTTATCTGCATTTATTTTATTTCCACAGTAGATTTGTAATGCTGAGATATGCACGTAGATTACTCGTCTAAAATACACTTACAACCGGTGGTAGCACACTTTTAAAATTATCTAAATATGCTAGATTTATGGATAGATTAATCTCCAAACTTCATTTAATTTCTTAGAGTAGGTGATTACTTACATCTAAAGATGCTGGATCTATGGATAGATTGCTATAAACTACAAACTTTAATTCTTAGGGCAAATGGTAGTTGAAATGTTGAACTGTGGCACCAAAGGTTCCGATCTTGATCCCACACATATTTTGGATTGTCTCCCTTGCTACAGGTGGAAGATTCCCGCAGCGACGTTAAACTCCATATTCACTCACTCCCTTGCTACAAGGCTTTGGATTATCTCCCTTTCTACAAGGCTTTCCAATGTTTCAGACATTCAACCAGAACGCCACCAACTTGACCTTTGACCACTGCGAGGCATACAAGGCATCTGATAAATGTCTGGGAGATCCGGAATGTGTGTACTGTCGGAGAAGATTCGTAGAAGGAGCTTCCGTTATCTCAGAGATTCCAGATTGTTACCATCGAACGCGGAAAGATGTAAGAACTCCCATCAGTTTACCTTTCTAACGTAATTGCAATTTGAACATCGCTCAAACTCGTCATAATCGTGGGGCCTGGTTACAAAAGGCTTTTCAAGCCAGCTTCTCTATTCACCTTATATCTAAATCTGTATATTTATACTTGCTTTAACCCTCTCCCTGCTGGATTAGGCAATCACTGCTCTTTAGGGCATCTCCGGTTGCCTACAGCATGGAGAGAGTTAAGCGTGCCATCAACAGTGTGGAATAATGCGCTTTGGAAGTAGCCAATATTATTATTATTATTATTAATATTATTTACCTGTACTTTACCCATACTTGCTTGTATTTACCTGAGAAAGTGATATTATTATGCAACATATTTGCCTGGAGCAGAGTCACAATTTCTCTCTTTACCTTCTATTTAAATCTGTATATATTGTAGTGCTTTGAGCATTATGTCAAAAGTGAGGAATATTGCAATGTAGCCAATATTATTAGTACTATTATTTACCTGTAATTTACCCGTACTTGCCTGTGTTCTTGCCTGTATTTACCTGAGAATGCGATATTGTTGGGTGCAGGTCTGCCTGGAGGGGAGTCACAGCGAGCTGGTGTCCACGTGTCCTGGCATCTGTGCGGCGCTCCACTCGTGCGCCGCGTGTGCGAGCCAAGGACAGGGCATCGGACCGACACCCAGCGCCCCCAGACTCAGAGTGTTCAGCGAGAAGTGCATGTGGTGCGTCAAGCAGGCCACGTGCCAGAAGCAGTCAAGTAAGGGGAGACAACTTTATATGGAATCTTTTGTATTATTTTTAAAAGAACTAACCTAGAAAAAGATGTTTTACTTGGAATATCATGAATGAATAGTTATCAAATTTGTTAAATTTTTGTTTACTTTTACTAGAAATGTGTTGGTATTTAATGCATACTTTCTTTTGATCATCAGTATATTTTTAAAAAAACAACTAACTGTTTACTTGGCATATCAATTGCAAATGTTTTCTTTTGTAAATATTTTACCTAAAAAGCATGCAATATACTAATCGCATGTTTTTATGTCGTCCAGACCCCCAGGGAACATGCGAGGCCAGGGGTAACACTCCGTCAGGGGTGGCAGGCTGGTGGGACGGCCTCAGTGCCAACTTGACGTCGATTCCGCAATGCGTTGTTGGCGACATTCCGGCCGGTCTGCACTGGATACGATACCGAAACCCCAAAAATATTACCTTCCCAGACGAGGTACGTGATGAGAGTTCGTAAAATAAATATTTATATTGTTGGATCAAAAGAAAGGAAAACATAATATTATTGAAAAGATATATGTTGATATTGTATGATCTGTATTCATGTATATAGTGACATGTATCTCTGAAAAAAATATGATAAATACAGAAATTATAAAAAAAAAATTGAAATCGGGTCTATTCTCCATTGTATTATTATTATATTTTTATTGGATTCATTGTCTAAATATTTTAGCGAATGAAAACCATTTTCGGTCAGCCTTATATAGTAAAAAAAAGATGTATTTTGTGTTTTATTAATGGTATTGATAACTATAAACTGACTGATGCCACACATTTTTTATGGAAATGTTCGTATTTCAGGTGAGCATTAACAAATAATCAGCCTTGTACAGTAAATTTATTTAAAAAGATTTTTAGTTTGTGTTTATTAAATGGTATTGATAACTATAAACTGACTGAGGCAACACATTTGTTATGGAAACATTCCCATTTCAGGTGAGCATCATCAGACAGTCGGAGGCCAAGCTGCAGTTTGTATACAGCTTTGACGAGGAGATCGAGAGGAAGTTTGTGTACAGCGCGTGCATCACTGGATACATCCACCCGCTGAACGCCGAGCTGACACCAGACCGCGAGCTGGCATTGTACCTGGGCATACAACTGGCCGAGGGCATCCTGTACCTCAGTCGCGACGACAAGGTTAAAAATAAGGTATAGACATCGTCTCCCGTGATTCAGAGCAGAGCCTGGATGAAACGTTCTTACGATCTTCTCAGTCTAAGAATATGTGTAACAAGTCGTGATATTAGTGAAAGATTCTAGAAAGCGACCTTTAAACCCCAATTCAAAAATAAATATATATATTTTCTTAGCCCTGCTACACGAATCCTTAACCCTCACCCTGCTGAAGGCAACCGGACATGCCCTAAAGAGCAGTGTCTATGCCTAATCCAGCAGGGAGAGGGTTAAAGTAGGATTGTGCCTGTGGGTGAAGTATTCCCGCCGCAACGTAAAACATTAATTCAATCAATCAAGACCTTAAGATTGTCGTACGATCGTAAGAACGTTTTGAGGATAAGCCTCCAGATCTCCAACCGTAACCATAGAAAAAACACTGGCCAAGGTTGGAGGTGCGCTTACCTTGGAGTTACGACATTTCGTATAGGAGAGCCCAGGAAAATTATTTCTTGTAATTGATATCTTCTATCTTAGCTAAGAATAAGGTATTGATATTTTCTGCTTCAATTCAGGACTGGTTGAAATTCCTAGTAATTGTCGTCGTTGCGACGTTAAATTCCATATTCACTCACTCACAAAAGCTATCTCTCCGAGTCTATGAGACGCACTTATAAAAGGATGCCCTGTTTGTATTTAAATAAATACAATAAGATCCATTGACCGGTGTAATGATTATTATTATTATTATTACGCACATTGCAGGAGTTGGTCATCAAGATCGGCCGTCAGAACCAGTACAATACCACCCGGGTCCGTCGCTACGACAACAGCCTGATCTTCCCGCATGTTCAGCGCGGCTTCAAGTACTACCTGGAGCAGGAGACCATCCAGACCATCAAAGACCGCGGCAACCACAACTCCAAGGACATGCTGTACCCAACGTCGCGGACCAAGCTGGAGTGGAACCGCGAGACCAAGCACCGCGACAGCCACTACGTCCAGCGCACCATCACCTTCGAGTTCCTCCAGCCCTACAGTAACGGGTCGTGCGGCCAGCACTACAACTGTCTGGCCTGTCTCACCGACACTCTGTGCAGCTGGTGCCACGAGACGTACACGTGCTTCCGCCGCGACGTCGCGCAGAACGACTCCGGCTGCTACGGAAAGAACGACCCGTACCTCATCACGAATACGGCGGAGTGCCCGTGGTGCGACCACCACGTCAACTGTAATACGTGCGCCTCGGTGAGATCAAACATTGTTGTTGTCGTTGTGCTGTTGTTGTTGTGGTACAACCAAAGAGTATTCCTCTATGATGTGTATGCTTTGATTTAAAAGTTGTTTTCCACCACTTTCAATAATCAAATTACAATAGAATTGTCATCACAAATGTGTGAACGATTCTTGCAGCGATGTTAAACTCCATAATCACTCACTCATGATAGTATTGCATTTCTCTAAGATTCACTTACAAAATTTATCCAATTGTATGCGATAAAATGAATAGATCCACATGTTGTATTTAGATATATATATTTTCAATATTTGATTATAAATACGATTTTTACTGGTAGTGCTCCAATATGTATCCTATCACTAAATGTATAAATGTTTGTTTCTGCAGAACCCTCTGTGTGAATGGGTGTCAGTGGACGGGCAGTGTACGCGGCGCGGCAGGATGGAGCAGGCCGTGCAGAACGCCAGCGAGTGCCACACCCCCTGCCATATGTAAGTCTACTGTCCTGGGCTCATCTGCACAAAACAGCGTAACAGCGTAACGGTCCCTATACAACAGTGCCGAGCAACGTATCACCGTGAAAATCTATTCTATTCTATCCAAATTTGTCGAGGCAACAAACATTACAAATTTCACTTTTAACTGGCACTAATAGACCTGAAGAAATCTGTAAGAACCGATGAAACGTTGTCTCTAATATTGTTATGATGGTTTACAATAGTATTTTAAGGTTTTAAAATTTTGTTGTGTAAGCATATAGATAAATGGTACGGTTTTATCGCGGAACGTAAATTGCGGAGTTTGTCCTTCTCTAAGGTAAGGTAGTCGAAACTTAGTAAATATGTTGGAAATTTGGTAAATAACTGGAAAATTTCATAAATATCTGGGAAATTTGGTAAATATCTGAGAAATTTGGTAAGTATCTGGGAAATTTGGTAAATATCTGAGAAATATGGTAAATATCTGAGAAATTTGGTAAATATCTGAGAAATATGGTAAATATCTGGAAAATTTGATAAATATTTTTATCGGAAGCAAAACAATGTTATGGTTACAGGCGCGATTCGTGCAGCAGTTGCATCTACGGCGAGGAGAAGTGTGCGTGGTGCATGAACACCAAGACTTGTCTCCCCTTCTCCGACTACGTCACGCGCTACCTGATGGGCGAGTGCACCGGCTGGGTGGACAGCGACCGGGTGGGCATCAAGTGCATCGACTGCGCCGCCTTCAACTCGTGCAAGACGTGTATCGAGAACTTCGGGTGCGGGTGGTGTGGAAACATTGCCAACCCCACCATCGGGATCTGTCTGGACGGAGATTTCACCGGTGAGTTGGGACGGCTGCTTTAATTTTTGTATCTTTCTGGAGGTGTCAATGTCTCCCCTGTGTGGTGGCGATTGTGATTTTTCTAGTTCCCAGGTTTCGAAACCTTTTTTTTATTATCCAAAATACATGTGATAATTCTAGAGATTTTCTTGATTGAGGTTTGTTGTAAGAAGACATTTCTGCATGAATATCCATAATTCGCTGTCTAGATCTATTACGAGTTTGGATAAATTAATTACCAGCGTGATTTCCGGAGCATACAGGTTTTTTTTACAAACTGATGTTTCTCATACCTTTGGTCTCGGGGTGGTGGGGTTGGGGGAGGGGGGTATACGAAACATTTTAGCTTGTAAAACCCTGTACATCCCGGAAATCACACTGGTAACGAACATTCTCAATTTTGCATTGAGATGTGAACATTATAAATTCCCAAGATAATGCAAAGAAACAAAACCCAGTTAAAATCAACACGATCGTATGAGTAGAAAATGAGCCCCTTGTTTCAGGCCCGGTGGAGAAAGACAATTGTTCGGCGCTGATCAGCGACGTCCACAACGTGACAGCGACGGAAGAAGCGGACTGGATGTACGACATCTGCATGGACGTGGAGGAGTGTCTGCTGGGACTGTACGACTGCCACCCAAACGCCACCTGCGTCAACACCTTCGACGCCTACGATTGTCACTGCAACCAGGGCTTCTACGACTCAGGCGGAGGCGTGTGCGAGGAAACGTACGTCATTGACCAATTATTATTTTACTTTTAAACTATCTTCTTTTTAATTAAAATTTCTTTTTTTATTATTATTATTTTTTTTTAAATATTAATTTAAAATAAAAATATTTATTTTACTAATTTTATTAACCCCCTCACAGATATATATTTAACCTTCTATTGGCTGAATCTGTAGGGCTGATCGTTTTGCCACAAATCAGCAGACACTTGACCCCGGTAATCCTGCAAACGCGCTCGATTTGCCCAATTTCTTTCCCAACAAGCCTCCAAAAATACATTTTGGCATTCTCATGCCTGTGACCGCCACCATCACAAGGGTTAACCACCTCTCTGGCTTTTGTTTTTTTCTCAGGTGTTTCCACAACTGTATCCACGGCAACTGCTCTGGCCCGGAGAACTACCAGTGCATCTGTGAGATCGGCTGGACCGGCATGGACTGCAACACCAACTGCGGCTGCAACAACCACTCCACATGCCGCGTCGCTGTCGGCATCTGCGACCTCTGTCAGCACCACACCACGGGCACCAACTGCAGTCTGTGCCGCCCCGGTAGCTACGGCAACCCCCTCGACCCAGAAGGTACGAAGTCGGGACAACCTGACCTGGGTTGGGATCGCTTGAGATTGTCGCATGTCGTGCAAATATCGTAAAGAGAGTTTAATTTTAGTTATTTTATAGTTTCTATGAGATTCAGTGCTATTCTTGGAGATGTAGTCCAGTAATGTGAATAGTATTTTGTATACAAGCAGTCAAATCAATGCAGGAGACTTTCATTGTGTCTATCTGTGATGAAATGTATTTGGTAAATATGTAAAAAGAAAAGTACATATTTTTGTGTGAAATCTGTTATCAAAGCAAATTGCATTTCATTGCAAAACCAGTTCGCACTCAGTTACCAAACCATTTGTAATCCCTTACCTAACCAGTTTTCTCTCCATTAACAAACCAGTTTGCACTATTACCAAACCAGTTTACCAAACCAATTTATGCTTTATGCTCTATTTACCAAACCAATTTACACTCTATTTACCAAACCAGTTTACGCTCTATTTACCAAACCAGTTTACCCTCTATTTACCAAACCAGTTTATGCTCTATTTATCAAACCAGTTTACCCTCTATTTACCAAACCAGTTTACGCTCTATTACCAAACCAGTTTACGCTGTATTTACCAAACCAGTTTACATTACCAAACCAGTTTATTTTTCAGGCTGCACTCCATGTGACTGTAACGGACACGGGGATCTGTCACGTGGGGAGTGTAACAACATCACGGGGGAGTGTCACTGCACGGACAACACGGAGGGCAAGAGCTGTGACACGTGTAAACAGAACTACTACGGCGATCCATGGTAGGTCAGACGGCTGGTAGCGCAATTTGAATTCAGAGCCAGAGGACTCAGATTCAAATCCCGTTCCGGGAGCCCTGCATCAAAGTTCACGAAAGTTAACTTTCTGACGTGATCTGGATAGGATGCACTGTCTGTAGAGCGGCAATGCAGTTACCATCCTTGGTTTGTCAGTACCAGCTGATGCTTACAGGTTTACCGCATCATTCAGTGCTAAGGATGGTGCAGGTTTCTTCCTTCCATAAAACTTAACAAGCCGTGATATATAGGGAAAGAATATTGAAAGCGGATCTAATCCAAAATTTAAAAACATGTAATAATATTTCAAATATTTTTGCTATTAGTTTCAGCTCTATCATGTAACTTGTATTTCCAGGAACGGAGGCAAGTGCTACCTGCAGTGCGACGGACGGATGATACAGAAGGGGATCACCCGCGGGGCCGTGGGCACCCACAAGGGCAGTGGGCTGAGCAACCAGGCCAACATCTACTGTCTGTGGCTGCTGACGGTGTTTCCGGAGATCGACGTCCCGCCGATGCGGAGGAAGATCCTGGCGCCAACAATCATTGTGTCAATTGAGGGCGACCTGGAGGTCAAGTGTGGTCAGGTGAGCTATGGCCAGGGTGTGTTCAAGCTATGCTACTTTTGCTCCTAATATTAGTTAGTAGTTCATTGAACGGCTTCGTGTGTATCGCTTTGCACATGCGCACAATCTATCTTGCTACAAATAATACTCAGTACAGACCCGTAGCAAAAACAGTTCCTACATAGCATACGTATTTGCTGGCTGAACGGCTTCAGTAGGCTATGTAGCAAAAGGTAGTGCAGCTTAAACGCGCCTCAGTCTTTAGGAGAGTATAATGATAATTATGATAGAAATGATAATGATGATGAAAATAAAATACAAAAACAGATTTAGAATTGTTTTAATAAAATTAGAATACTTGTACAAAATAAATTAAATTTAAAATAAAATAATATTAAGAAAATTAAAATTTTAAAGAAATAATTAGAAATAGAAATGATAATAAGTAGAATATAGATAAGGAGAGCTACGGTCTCTTGGTTGTAAATAATAAAAGTAAAAATGATACAAAGTTTAAATCAAAGTTTGATTCAAAGAAATTAAATCGAAGTATTTAACACATCAGTATTTTGTGTTGCAGGATTCTGTGTACGTGTACGATGATATCCCAGACTTTGTCAACGGACCACGTGATCCCGACAACATCAGTAACGCCGTGTTGCTAGGCGCATTCTGCGGAAATAGTCCGGGAACAGATCTGGTCGTACAAGCCAATACAGGAATCATCGTCATCTACTTCGAGGCAGATCTCACCAGTAAGAAATCGACCTTTGTCTTTTTTTCACCCCATAGTATTTTATGGGTTTGCTTTGTTGTGGGGGGGATAACCTGCAATGACTTTGTGTTATTGTAATGGTCATGAACTGGTTCTGACAGGTGAATTATATTTTCTTTTTCATTTTATTGCTATTTTTTAAATTTTGTATTTATTCCACTTGATGTAATTTTTCAATGATGACTGGTTGGTAAACTAATTTTTCTAAATATTTTATTTCATCATAGTATCGTCAATCACATCGAAGTCGAAAACACGGGGCTTTAATGCCAGCTTCCAGGTCATCGATTGTCCGAACCATTGCCACGGCAACCGAGTGTGCGTGGACGGCCAGTGCGTGTGCCAGCAGGGGTTTGGAGGTTACTTCTGCGAGATCGAGCACTGCCCCAAGAACTGCTCGTCTTCCATTGGTCAAGGCAAATGCAATAAGGTCAGTATTCTTGGGTTGTAATTGAATTTATTGACAAAATCCATGTCTGCCTTTGTTGATGGCTATAATGATCATAATGTACACTGCTCCATAAGGCATCTCCGGTTGCCTTCAGCACGGAGAAGGTTAAATAAGTGTGCAGCCTAACTTGACATTTGACCTCATTTTCCAGAATTACGGCGTGTGCAACTGCACGGCAGGGTTTGGAGGTCCGGCCTGCGACATCGTCATCGACAACACGGAGCCCCACCTCCAGCTGCTGTCCGACCCCCACCGCATCCTCGACCACCGCGAGCGGCTCCCCGCGCCACGAGTGGGCCACTCTCTGACCACGTGCGGTGGGGACAAGCTGTACCTATTCGGCGGCTACTCCCCCGAGAACCAGCTGCTGAACGACATGTGGGTGTACGACACCGCCCAGGCCACCTGGATGTGCGTGCTACCGTTCTCCGAGGACGAACCCACGGGGAGGTGAGCTCTCAGGGGAGATAACTCTGATTTGAGTTTGTTTTAGCCACCCACAAAGGCGAGCTATGGGGAGGTAACTGATCAGGAACCTGTTGCATGACGCTCTTGTAGGCTACAACTTTTGTAACGTCAACGCTTTCTATTGTGGCGGGAGCACAGTTACAACTATTGTAGCGCTACAAGAGCGTCGTGCAACAGGCTCCTGATGGTTTAGGTTTTTGACACAAAGGTGAGCTAAGGGGACAGAACTGATTAAATTTGGGTTTTAGCCACACAGAAGTGAGCTCAGTGGGGATAACTCTAGGTTGTGGCTTTAGACAACATATACGACAGGGCTCTGGACTAACGTATGCCCGACGTACATGGGCAAGTTAAATTGTACTGCGGGCAACCTGCTTTTTAAAATTTACCACCTTTGGTGCCATTGCAACTTGCCCTGACTTGCTCTGTGGGCAAGTAACTTAAAATGTTAGTCTGGAGCCCTATACGAGTTGTGAATCTCGGCATGATCACATGACATATGCTTTTGTGAAACTTTCTGATTAATCCTCAGAAACTGTTAGTTAACTGACTGTGTCCTAACCTTCGTCTGCTGTTTCAGGTATTACCATGCAGCAGCCTGCATCCCCAAGCGGAAGATCATCTACGTGTTCGGGGGATTCGTTGTGGACAGGAATAGGCCAGGCTTATACAAGGCAACAAACGAACTGTGGAAATTTACTCTGGAGTCGAACTTCTGGTCGCGGGAAGAGGTTAGTGTGAACGAAAATAATAACACGTCTTTCGTAATACTTGGCGTGATCACGATAAAATAATAACACGTCTTTCGTAATACTTGGCTTGATCACGATAAGCAACACATCTTTCCCAGTGTTCGAAATTATGTAAGGGGGGTCATTCTCCATAGGCCCAATGTTAGTGGAATTAGGGGGGGGGGGGGGAATCATGTTTATAGGTTGGTAAAAAAGAAATCATTTGTATTGGAAATATTGTTGTACCATCAGGATATGTAATTGGCCCTGGTTGTGATCTTTGACCTATAATAATAATAATAATAATAATATAATATGAATATGAATACTTGTATGACACAAAATCCATGTGCTCTATACAATGGTGCCAACATGTGCTCTATGCAATGGTGCCAACATGTGCTCTATACAATGGTGCCAACATGTGCTCTAGGGGTGTCACGATTCACCGATGCATCGGTGCATCACGATTTTACCTCTTGTATCGTGATACGCGATTCTGTCTTTGT
>JAUTBZ010125252.1:0-15185 GCA_032361785.1 Lepetodrilus galriftensis | reverse complement strand
CCAATGTTCGTGTACACGAACATACCCATAAATTCGTAACCGGAAGTGGAATCACGATGAAATTTTATATTTAAGTATTGTCGATGCTTATACCTCTATGTTCCAAAAATAGCGCAATTCTAACGACGGGATCTATGATCGGTAGGATTAAGGTTAAGAACAGTTCGTAGCCATACTATAAGAATCCTTAAAATTGTCATATGATTGTAAGAACATTTCGAGAATAGGTCCCCTGAGCAAGATTTCACTCATTTCTTGATTCCGACCTATGTCCGAAATTGACCCTACAATTAAGCAACTTACTGGCTGAAATGAATTCCGCTAGAACTTCCTTGACACTGAATCTGATGTCCCCAATGCTAAAGGTCACTGAAACATTCGCTTTCCTTCCTTCTCCTCCAGACCTGAGCAAGATGTCGGTCAGCGACCTTGAGAACATCCAGGAGACGGACACGCCTCCCCAGAGCCCCTCCTCCTGCTCCAAGCCGACCCACGAGGACAAGGCCACAGTGCACGTGTGTTCGCCACCCGGCAGCAGCGTGGTCCAGTACCTCAAGGGGCAGACCGACGGCACGGAGAGCAGCGAGGGGATGCTGTCCGACGCCGAGTGCACCCCGACCCTCCCCGGGGGCAAGAAGGACGGGGTCAGGAAGGTCGCCAAGTTCCGACAGCCACGGAGGCTCGTGGAATACTCGGAACCAGATTCCGCAGACGATGATGTCCGGGAGAGCGGATGCCAGGATCTCGACAGAGAGGTGAGTGCCGAATATTAATTATTAACACAATTATTTAATTAACTAGTTGATTAATTATTTTTAATTAGCTTTTATCACTGGTCAGTGTCAAATCCTTTTTCTTAAATATACCACTCCTAGTTTCTGACTCAATGGCCATGAGTTGTAAGATTCTACTGTGGGGACAGTGAAATATAATAACAACAAATGGTCCTTAGTAATTATAGTGCCACCACGGATGGTATCGAGGATTTTAATTTGTATTCTCGTAGCTCCCGGAGAAGTCTGACGAGAGCAAGGAGGAAGGGCAGGAGATTGGCGACGATCAGAAGCCGCCATTTCCCCCGGGATCCCCGGCGTATGCCTCCAATGTGGAGAAGAAGATGGCGCAGCAGCTGAAGGAGTTTGCGGCATCGCAGTCGGAGACGACCACGCAGAGGTCCAGCGTCAGCGGTTCCGCCGCGGCCAGCAGTAGCACCACCGAGGGGTCACGTGACACGGGGGGAACGGCATCGGAGGTCGGAGTTCAGTCAGAGCTGGAGAGTACCGAGGACAGCGAAAAGACGCAGACGTCTGACTGCGAGTCAGAGCGGCACAACCAGGTCGGGACTGATTCTGGGGGCGACGGAACGCAGGAGGAAAGAGGTGAGTTATCTACCCTTGGACAAACATTCTGGATCATCTCCTTGGGATCTTGGGGGTGAATTTCGGAAATGATTACAATATATCTCTTCCTACAAATTTTTAGAACGCATTAAACATACTCAACATTTTGGTTATGAATCTGTCCATTCAATTTTACCATTATGTGTGATTATCAGATGAGACTGCTGAGGGGAGGCGACTCAACATCCTGAAGCCAAACTTCCGTCAGCGTCGCGGGAGACGGACTGGATTCACTACGGTAGAGCTACAGAAGAAGTTCCCCGAGCTGAACGAGAATGGAACTGTCGCGGAGGAGGCCGTTGGAATCACTACCAGGCACTCGGGGTATGGAACAGCCATAAAGTCACAACATTACAGTCAGCATAAGGAGTTCTAGATGTTGGAATAACTTACTGCAAAATAACTACAATCGCCATCACTCAAATCTCTCGGAACTCTTTTTTTCCAGACGGAAAGCTCGCAAGGCGGAGCTCCTAGCCAAGTCCCAGGCGGCCAAGAAAGTGTCGGTGTCACGGTACGGCGAGAACGTGATGGTTGAGCGGTGCTCGGAGTGCAGTGCAGTGCTGGAGCAGTACGACGACGACACCATCGGCCTGTGCATCACCGTCCTCGCCACCTTCATCCACCGCGAGGCCTCGCTTGCCACCCCCATGTTGCTGGACATGCTGCAGAGTGTGTCGGGGTCAGCATGCAGACAATAATTAGAGAATAACCCACTTGATATGAGTGATTTCTGAAAATATGTCCCTCGTGAAATTCAATTTCTGAAAATATGTCCCTCGTGAAATTCAATTTCTGAAAATATGTCCCTCGTGAAATTCGATTTCTGAAAATATTTCCCTTGCGGAATTCAATTTCTGAAAATATGTCCCTCATGAAATTCATGTTCAAAGTTCCTTGATCACTGCACACTCGTATCGCTTGGGTTATTCTAATTATTCAACTTAATCATTTTATTGGAATAAAAACATGGAAAACTTATGTCAATGGTTTTTGACACAGCTCAATCAGTTGATTTTTGGTGACATTATTATGCAATACATTATACTCACTCAAAGATATATTTTGACCAACCTCTTTGTCTTGTGAAATAAATATCCATGGACTAAATCATGTAATAAATCGTGCTTATTGTAACTCTTCTTTCAGCATTGCCTCCGGAAGTCAGTACTCTTGGCAAGCAGAGAGGTAAGAATACGAATTATGAACATTACAAAGAAATAGGTTCCCCATCCTTTCGGCTATACAGATAGCCAAGACATCATTGAAATACTATTAAAATAATTTTCAAAATCCACAAATCACACACATTATGGTCATCAGATAGCCAAGACATCGTTGAAATACTGTTGAAATAATTTTCAAAATCCACAAATCACACACAATATGGTCATCGCTATCTCAACGTATTCATCGCCTTTCCTCTGCTGACTTATCGCATGTTTCGTCATACAGCAGCATGATGATGCCCGGGAGCTGCGTCAGCATCGCTCGTCAGTTTCTCCGATGTGTCCTGCATCAACTGGCGCCCAACGGAATCTTCCCCATGCTGTTCCAGAGCAACTTTGAAGGTGAGGCTTCAGTTGTGTCGGGGCGTTGTGAAAATATGCGTTTGGATTTTGGTGAAATGAAATATCTTACGAAATGTTGATACATTTTTAAGTTGAGGCTTCATGAGACTGTATTGGTATCATGACAGCATGCATTTGAAGTTCGGTGAAATGAAGCATATCTTACGAAATGTTGATCAACTTTGAAGTTGAGGTTTCATGATTGTATGTTGGGATCGTGAATTGAGATTGCATTTTGGTTAAATGGAGTATCGCGAAATATTGATCTTATTGGACGAAAGAACTAGAGTTTCATTTTTATTGGTATTGTCTTTGTCTTCTTCATTATCTTCATCGTCTTCATCATCATCGTCATCTTCATCATCTTCATCATCTATTGTCTTCATCATCTTCATTGTCATCATCTTCGTCATCATTTTCCTGTTGTCTCCAGAACCACAGTTCCTGAAGACGATGGCTGCAGCTCTTGTAGATTTCAATGACCTGACGTCACACGCTCCACTACAGTATCTTCTGGAGGTAACATCCCATTTCCTCTTGCTT
Organism: Lepetodrilus galriftensis; assembly: GCA_032361785.1. Classification (NCBI taxonomy): domain Eukaryota; kingdom Metazoa; phylum Mollusca; class Gastropoda; order Lepetellida; family Lepetodrilidae; genus Lepetodrilus; species Lepetodrilus galriftensis. The sequence continues at coordinate 11,671 of JAUTBZ010125252.1, read as the reverse complement.
TGAATTCAGCCGATTAGCTCTTGACCGGCAAGTATACTGACTGTAAGAACATGAACTCTTTGGTTTAACCCTCTCCATGCTGGAGGCAACCTAAAAGATTTCCTAAAAGGCAGCGTGTGTCTAATCCAGCAGGGAGAGGAAGACCATTGATACCAGGATCGAAACATCAGCTATGTGTGCCGAAAGTCCACTGTTCACAACAGCTTATATGTATTAACTAAACTATTAATTCAACTTTTTGCACTTGGAACATCCATTACCATAGAGTCATGCGCTTTATAAACAGACTATTTATTTATTATTATTATTTATTATTAAATTAACCAATTTCTTCATCTCCCTCTTCCTCCCACAAGGGTCTGAACGAGAGGAAGAACCTCCCCCAGGACAACATCATCCTGTTGCTAGGCAACATCTGCACGTACATGAACTGCATCACGCTGGAGAGTTCCACGCCCATGTGGACCAACATCCTGACACAGTTCGACATCTTCCTGCGCCGGCTGCTCACAGTGCTACCCAACCCCTGCAACGTGTCCTCCTTGCTCAAGATCATCATCTCCCTGCTCAAGATCCCCAGCATCTACAATGTCAGGGTGAGGGCATCCTCTACCACACAGAGCTTTCCTACTACTTTTTCGTACGCTACAATCCCTTTGCGCTTTTAGTCAGTGATTTGTATTTGACCCTATATCAGCAAAAAGTTGGATCATGGGATGATGGTCTTGTTTAATTGCTTTTGGTGGTGTATGTGTGAAGGATAATATATGGTGGTGTATGTGTGAAGATTGTGGTGTATGTGTGAAGATTGTGGTGTATGTGTGAAGATTGTTGTGTATTTTCAGAGCATATTGGAGCCGTTTTCCAAGATCCTGAGTTTTGCCATCCAGAGCAGCTCCTTCCAACTTCAGCAGCTTCTGGACATCTGCTACATCTGCAACAGAGCCTTCTCCAGGGTGAGTTGTCCTGTAGTGTGGCTAGAACAGAGCCTTCTCCAGGGTGAGTTGTCCTGTAGTGTGGCCAGAACAGAGCCTTCTCCAGGGTGAGTTGTCCTGTAGCATTCATAGAACGGAACCTTCATGGGTGAGTTGTCCTGGCCAAATCAGCCTTCTCTGTTGAGATGTTGTGCATGATAATACTACCTTACTACATATGAATGTAATCCAGTACTACACACATATGCAATCCTGACTAGATGTTGATGTCTGTATGCTCTAGGAGAGGGACAAGCTGATCTTGACGCGGACGGTGATCTACGAGCTGGTTCAGGCGCTCAAGTTCAAGACGAGTCTCCCTGACGAGAATGCCCTGCTGCTAGTACAGGTGTGTTGTTGTTAATCCCTGGAGGATTAAGTTAACTATTTTAATTATTATTAATTAAGCTTCACTTTAGACATGTAGAAAGCATTACAATTTTGTTGAACCAAAAAAATAATAGCAAAAGAAAAAGATGTATTAATGTCATTTGTTTCTTATCTCCCCTACATTTGTTACTTATCTCCCCTACATTTGTTACTTGTCTCCCCTTAGTTCCTAGTGCTGGACACAGGTGGCACCATCTGTCCCTCCAACTCAGTGGGTGACGCCAGCACGCTGTACAACTACCAGTCCCAGTCTCTGATCAGCACGTGTGCCGCCGAGTGCATGCGACCTCATCTCAACGACGCCATGGAGTTCATCACTGACCTTCACACTCTCACCAAGGTCAAGGTCAGTATTGCAGAGGCGGTGCACCCGGTTTTACCATTGATTATTTCCCGAAAATAAAAGTAAAACAGAAATGTTTGAAGTTTTAATTTCTTGGATTCTATACATCCTCGATCAGAGCATTATAAAAGTTACGGTCAACTGTAGAGTTTGTGGTGAAAATGTACAGATTTATGGCTTGATTTTTCCGCTAACCAAATTAAAAAATAAACTATTAACTTTCTATTTATTGGTTTCTCTGTCCACTAATGAAGGAAGGAAACATATTTGAGGCTTGTTTTTTTCCCTGGAAAAACAAATTTAATTTCTTGGTTTCTGCATCCTCAGAGCATCATGAAGGGGGGAGCAGCCAACAGCCTGAATGAGGACACACTGGGGAGTCAGCTCAAGTCTGGAATGGCGCAGTACGTTGCTCTGGAGATAACCCGCGGTAACGGCCGAGACAATCGCGCAATCTCGCGATATTTGCCATGGCTGTATCATCCACCATCAGCCATACAGCAAGGGTGAGTAGTCGACTTCGTGAATAAATTATTTATATTTGAAATCCTGTATGTGTTAAGTTTCTATTGGACAGTAAAAATGTATTAATTTTCAAAATTATTCTACCCTGTCCAGTAGGCAAATGGCACTCAAATATTTTTGTCTGCTGTGTCTTTCAGACCCAAGGAGTTCGTGGACTGCATCGGTCACATCCGTCTGCTGTCCTGGCTTCTGATTGGCTCGCTGACGCACACAGCGGTGACAGAGGGCGCTGCTCCCATCTCGTGTCTCCCCGTACCCCTGGAGGCGGGCTGCCACATCTCTGAGCATGTGCTGGTCATCGTCACCGGCTTTGCTGAACAGTCCAAGGTAGGTCCTTTGTTTAACCTTCTTTCTTCTGGCGATAGAATCTTACCTTTACAACGTACTAACACATATTTTGTTTGAGTAATAACTCTTGGAATGAAGCGACAGTAGTTTATCTTCAATCAACTTTGGTGATCACTTTAATTTTAACCATTTCCCTACTGGATCGAATCATGTCTCTGTAGAGCGTCTCCAGTTTCCGCCAGTGTTAAAAATTAGCGCTGGTCCGGCCATTTCTCCCAATGATAAAGGTATCCTAAGGGCCAGTAGAAATTCATATGTTTTGTAAACGTTTATTATTTGTATCATTATATTGTCTGTTTACAGGACACCGTGCTCAACATGTCCTCCCTGTTCCACGCCTTCATCCTGTGTCAGGTCAGTTACAGCACAATAATGTTCAACATTCTGTTCTGTTGTCTATTCATCTGTTCAACATTCTCTTCTGTTGTTTGTTCAACATTCTGTTCTGTTGTCTATTCATCTGTTCAACATTCTCTTCTGTTGTTTGTTCATCATTCTCTTCTATTGTCTATTCATCTGTTCAACATTCTCTTCTGTTGTTTGTTCAACATTCTCTTCTATTGTCTATTCATCTGTTCAACATTCTCTTCTGTTGTTTGTTCAACATTCTGTTCTATTGTCTATTCATCTGTTCAACATTCTATTCTGTTGTTTGTTTATCATTCTGTTCTATTGTCTATACATCTGTTCAGCATTCTGTTCTCTTGTCTGTTCATCTGTTCAACATTATCTTCTGTTGTCTTTTCATCATTCTGTTCTATTTTCTGTTCATCATTCTGTTCTATTTTCTGTTCATCTGTTCACTATTCTGTTTCATGTTCTGTCCATCAGTTTGTATATTGTCTGTTCATCCGTTCTGCTGCAGCTGTGGACGATGTACTGCGAGTCTGCGGCGGCGCTGCACCCACAGAACAGCGAGCAGCACCAGGCCACGTCCGCCCACATCATGGACTTCTGGGCCCGCGTCACCCCCGGCATCCTCCAGCTCCTCTCCCACTCCAAGGAGGTAGGGTCCTCTCCCACCCACATCCCTGGGTCTCTCACACACGCCCAGTAGCCCGCGGCCCTGGGTCACGTTCCGCTAATCAGTCGTAATACTACAAGAGTTTTAACCCATTGTAGTAGAGCAGCCGAGGGCGAGACTTTTATAAGGCGTATATCAAAATGTTCATCCGAGTTTGTGGAGTGTGAAAACCAATGATGACATTGTGGCAATTTAGAGTGGGCCGAGATATTGATACCATATATATGTGTCGATGCATTTGTTGTAACACCGGTTACATCTTCTCGAAAATTAGACAATGTATTGTCAGTTTGTTGCTCTACTGCTATACATGACATGTTTCCCTGTTGATAACAGATTCTCTTTTAACAAAATAGTATGCAATTTAGCTGTAGTAATGGTATGATCAGATAACATAAGTCTGAGTCTGATAGATCTTAGAAATGTACTAACTTGTTCATGATGGGATGAATTTTAAACACACTTTTACTTCCTGCTTGCTTCCGCTTTCTGAAGGATAAGCCAACTTTAGAGGTTTGAAGCCGTTTACACTGTCGTAGTTATCTCTAGCCAGCACTTTGTAGATTTCTGATTTCAGTCGGCATGTTTGTACACTGCACTGATTCATGCATGATTTGAAATGAAAAATGTTGTAGAAAGATCTCTTTCAAAACGTTTGATCTCATCACACATCGTGTCATTGCCCGTTTGTCTGGTCTCAATGTTGTTTGGTGTTTGTTTATGGCACCAAAAATTGCGAAACTTGCCTCAGGACTTTAAAAGTCTGGAGCAAAATGCTAATCTTACTATTGAACTGAAACATCTAGAAAAAAAAAGAAAAAAAGATTTATCCTAAATTTCTAAGATTGGATGTGGAGATAACCAGGCCCAGAGATTACGAAGATTTCTGAGTACGTTTTTGTGCTCGACTCACGTGCTATGCTCAAATACATGACGTTTTGTGAACAACGTTCTGAGTTGAGTATGAAATCGTATTCAGAAAAGTTTTCGTACTCAGAAAAGTTTTGCAACTCTGTGCCTGGTTCCAGCCTAGCTCATGCAATTGTGTAGCATTGTTGAGCAAAATGCTCAGATTCACTCTGCTCCAGCTGTGAATGGGTACCCTGTAGGATGAGATGGAATTGTGAATGTTAAATTACTAGTGCTTGAAATAGTAGCTTAAGATTGTATACTTGCCAGGGTAATAATATGATTTGTGCACTTTGAGCAGCCACTTACCGGTATATGGAAATAGGACATAATATTTTGTTTAATGTGAATTATTATTGTAAAAATAAATCCTTTATTAATTATTATACTTTAGCACAATCTATAGGGTAGTCAATTGTACTCGAGAGTAACGGCTCTTCAATATATTTTACTATTAATTCAATGTCGAGTGAGCTACGGTGCCATGGGCTTCATTTTCTTATTTAAAAAAACCCGTCGCAAATGGGCAAAAGATTCCAGCAGCGAGGTTAAACTCCATAATCACTCATTGACTTATTTTAGAAAATGTGTGTAGCATAGTTTTGTTGCCTGATATATGTAGAGATTAGAGTGGTCTATCTTCTTTGCATGATTTGTAAATTTGGACAATGTAGTTAATCTGAATTGTCCCAAGGTGATAAACAGGGTCATTCTTCTGATGTCTCATAGTTTTAGATTTAGGTTTATTTTGTATAGGTACATTTCCAGACCTCTTCTAGTTTTAGATTTTTTTTATAACATGTTTTCAAGCCTATTTTGTTCACATTTTCCAATCTCATAATAATTTCTTAGGAGTGTACACATTCTGTTAGTAGTGATGTGACGTCTATGTGTGATTTGGTTCATTCTTGAAACCAAAACTCTATTTACTTTTATGACTACTTCCCAGATAGCCACGAGTCAGTGGGCCAACGTTGGCCCGACCAATGATGTCCGACTGCGCCAGTACTGACCAAAACAACCGTTGGCCCCGACAGCTTGTGGCTATCTGGGTTGTATCTTTGTTTTCTCTGCCATGGAGAAACTTGTTGATACGTGGTGATATGTTGATCACTTACCAAGCTTAATTCATATGCATCAACTGAAGGTTATTTCACCACAATGCAGTTGTTATAGTTAGCAAATATTTTTGAAAATCATATATATTTTAGAATTAAGGAATTGAAGTCTTGCATAACGTGAAGTTATTTTCGTCAACTACAAAATTATTAACATCCTCTCTAGACATTCAAGCCAAGGTTACTTCAGGCTTTTGTTGCACATTAACCAGCCCCACTGCCAATGTCTAACACAGCTAGTTGTTCTGCTGCAGCTGGTGGAGATGGTCAACCTGCACTTCCTAGGATTAATGGAGGCGCTCCAGGAATGTAACTCTTCCGTACTGGCCAAGGTGAGTCCATTGCCAAATACAGGGGGGATGACTTCATCATGAACTTGCAATAACCATTGCAAATATTGTGTAATAAAAAAAAGCAGAGGGATACAACAGAATATAAGTAAAATGTTATAAAGATACAATTTCTCCAAAAAATAGAACCACTATTATTGAGATTGTATTTCTTCTAAAGTTTTACTATTATTCTTTGTTTTTTCACAATATTTACAAAAGTGATTTTAATTATTACATTTTATGTTGAAAGAAACAAATTTATCAATTATATTCAAGAGCTCATAATACAATGGAGTATATATATTTTTTGGACATAGATCTATTTACACAGATTTAATTCTGATCTTGAATCATGTTCCATCTAATTCTTTACCTCCGCCTCTTTCAGCTGTTTCCCATGTGGCAGTGTATCTTGTTTGCCTACCACTCGCAGGTGAGACTCACAGCTTTGTTGTCATGGTAATGTTGATTTTCCTCCTTTTCCTGCCAGTGGATAAAAATAGAAAACAAATGGCATAGTTATCACCATGGTTACCATTCATGTTGCCATGTTACTATTACCATCATTAAAGCTATCAAATAACAATGCAATGTTTCATCGGTCAGATATTTCTGTCATCGGGAGTAACTAGTAAACTTTACAATGGTCACAGTTCTTGACACCATGGTTACTGTTCATGTCACCAGTTATCATGCATGTCACCATGGTTACCATTCATGTCAACAGTTACCATTCATGTCACCATGGTTACCATTAATTTCACCATGGGTACCACCCATATCACCAGTTATCATTCATGTCACCATGGTTACCTATAGTCACCAGTTACAATTACTGTCACCATTCATGTCAAGTTACCATTCATGTCAACAGTTACCATTCATGTCACCATGGTTACCATTAATTTCACCATGGGTACCGCTCATATCACCAGTTATCATTCATGTCACCATGGTTACCAAGTCACCAGTTACAATTACTGTCACCACGGTTACCACTCCTGTTTCCACTCCAGCTGCCAGGTCACCTGCACGTCCGCCTGCAGCTGTGTCAGAACTGTGAGCCGCCGCACCCGACGCGAGACCAGCGCTGCTTCAACTCTGCCATCCTTCTGCACTGGCTCAAGCGCATCCAGTTCAAGCTCGGACAGATCGAGATCCAGTCGTCTGCCGCCACCCAGTTTTACACCGTCTGAACATTCCTGGCTGATCGAAATGGACGCAAAACAACATTATTCTGGTTAAATCTGTATGAAGTTGGCTCTTGAGATTACGAAACATTTTTCGTGCTGAACTCAAAATCGTACTCAAGTTATATAGCTTGTTGAATTGAGCACAAATAGACCAGCAAAAAATCTAAATTGGTGTGAATCTAGTTTCAAGGGAGATAACTCCCACCTCCGGATGGATTTTGTACAGCCGTCTGGTTGATGTAATCGACATTTTACATGATGAATCTTCCGACTAGTACCTGTATTTAAATACATCAAGGTTACAGAGAAATAGAACATGTTCCGCCACTTTGAGAATAGTTCATGTTGTCATGCTATTAATCCTGCAAGTCCAACCAGTGTATATAAAACAGTAACTGATCTTCCATCAAACAAATTCAGTCCGATATTACTTTGTTTAGCCTCAGGAATCTTGATCTATTTATAGAGCAACTCCCATTGCCAGAAATCTAGTCAAGTTTTAACAAATGATATTGTAGTCTCTTGTACATACCATATTCTAATTTATTTTCTATAGAACAAAGTACAACTATGAAATATTGAGACCTTGCATGTGACGTCAATCAATAAGTCACACAGAATTGTGGGTGGCAAGACAATGGGATTTTCCGCCGTTGCTCACATCATCACATTGTTTCCTGCCACCCAAACCGTTTTCTGCCACCCGACGATTGTTCCGTGCAAGGCCTCAATTGAATGTCTAGGAAAGGAAAGAATGATTTGGATATTTATGAAATTTCATAGACTGACGCTAAGATTTAAAAAAATATTATTATTTCTATTTCAGAAAAAGTTATATTTGTGCAGAATTGGAAAATATTCCATTCAATGTGTTACCAGCCAAAACCAGTTTGGAGCAGTATGTATATATGCACATCAATTATGCTAATGTTTAACCCCTCTGCTGCTTTAGGGCATCTCAGATTGCATTCAGCATGGAGAGGGTTAACCTTCCTATCTATGATTTGAGATGCCATGTGGAGATATTTTGATTACCTAGCAGGGAAACGAAGAAATTTTATTCATATAGACTGTATTCTGGTACAAGCTATATCCATACCAAATATTGTTGCTATTTATTATATTGTATTGTATTGTAGATATAATAATTGTTACCTTAGAACATTGATGTTTGTTATCAGATTTTACAATATTGTAAATAATACCCATTTCTGTACATGTAAAATGCATTATTTATTAAATTATTGTATAGTATATCAATTTGTTAAGTGTCAACGAAGGATGCTGAAATATGAACAAATAATAAATGCATTAATAAATGTGAAATATTTTATGTTTTTATTACACGAATAATATTGGTCAAATACAACATGATTTGACCAGAAGTGTAGCTGTGCACACAAGCATTAAAATATGTGTGATGAAGGGCTCTTAATAGATAAACTGGACCTTCAAATAGATAACCTGATATCCCCTAATATCATATCAAGTATGATATCCACTTGGAAAATATTATTGATATCCACTAGGATGACAAAAATACAGATATCTGCTTGGATAATAACAACATAAATCCTGATCAATATCGTGGACATTCTTCGATATATCCAAGATATATGTGAATGATATTATCAATGCAGATATTAATGTGTGTGATATATATACTCAACAAAACTATTTAAGGGCCAGTTGCCATTTTGGACATAAATTTACCTTTCTATTATTTTAACAACGAATAATCTCCAAACATCTACAGGCTCTAGGCCTGCGTTTCATGAAAGGTGTGTATATTTATGCCAGGTGTACATCAGGACCTAAAGCAGAGTTACATGTTCTCTGTGCTTTATGTCCGGATAGACGTCTGGCGTAATTACTAGTACAGTGCTCCCTCGATATAACGCTGAAGTTGGGGTCCATGACATGCCACCCATGTTATATCAACAAATATAATTGGAGAAAAAAATAAAATAAAAAATAAAAAATTATTTTATTTTAAATAGGGTCCACGGATGCTGCGTTGTATCCGAATCCGCGGTGCATCGAAGGGCATTATATCGAGGGAGCACTGTATACACACCTTCCAAGAACTTGTAAATGAATTGGAAGAAGAACGGCACCTAATTCACTGAGTAACGAACTTTGGTAGAAAGCTTCCTCACAAAATATCTGCTGTGCCTTAATTAATTTTGTTGAGTATATTTGGACGGCATGGTTAATGTGCATAGATCATCAACAGTTAGGTGCAAATAGTTCACAAATGTACAAATCATCAGTAAATTAAATTCAATATGAAAAAATACAATCAACACCACCGAGATATTGCACAAGCAATACAAAGGTTTCATGGCAAATACATACACACATTGCACATAATAATGGAGATTAGTGGCAGTGTGAATCATGATTATGTGATAAGGCCAATACGATTGATTGATTGATTGAATTAATGTTTGACGTCGCAGCGTGAATATCTCACCCATAGGCGACGCCAATACGAAGAATATGCTTTTGAATATGACAGTTAAATAGTATGAATGTCAATTCACATTGATATTAATATTAAAACAATTTTAGATTGATCATGTTGACCTTTTGAATATGACAGTTAAATAGTATGAATGTCAATTAACATTGATATTAATATTAAAACAATTTTAGATTGATCATGTCGACCAATCGGATACTGGTTACCGATGTTTCAGGAACCAATACACCTTACAATTTGTCCCTTTGATTGTTCATGGCATGGCAATTGTCGATTCAAACAGAAATTAAATCCAGGGTCTGGGGCCTACAGGCCACAAGCCACGCCCAAAGCAAAGAAATCAATCCCCAGGACAAAATAATCCACAGATTTCCAAGGATCCATAGAAAATTTCCACATCTGGAAACAAGCATCACCAAGAAATACCAAGAGGTAGGTAGGGGTCAGATCTGATATTGCAACATTCTATAAACCCTGATAATGGCAACTCGAATAAAATATTTGATCAAGTCAGACGATGTCGACTCCAATCTCGTTGTGGCTCTCGTTACTACACCGTACTCTACACACGATTTTTACGTTACTATTACTACCGTAAGTGGAACAAGTCATGATATTAGTGAAAGATTCTAGAAAGTCACTAAACCCCAAATCAACCAACCAACCAACCAAGTGGAAATACTAGTTTTTTTTAACAAACCATGTCGAAGTAAGAAGAAAGTTACGAGAAAAAATATTTAAACATCAGTGTACTTTAGCAATGACTAGATACACAAATACAAACATAAATATTGTGAATTTTCTTGAAAATATACTTTTCTCTACCTTTAGATATTTCTGTCATATGTGTTCTAATAGTATTAGTGAAATCTAAATCTAAATCTAAATTGATGTGGTAAAATATGACACTACACATCCCGGAACCTGGAAAAACAAAGAAAAATATGATGCTTTAAAATTAATCTGAGAAAAGAAAAAAAAGAAGAAAAAACTAACTATTTTGATTTGTAAAGCTTGTGGTAATTATAATCAGTGATTTGAAGCTTAATTAATTAATGTCACTGTAAAAATATTTAATCAATTTGCGAAGATAGGATTAGAATGATTATCGATGCTTGTTCACAAACAATGATTGATTGAATTAATGTTTAATGTTTAACGTCACAAACAATGACAATTACACGGGGAAATTAGACAATCTGTTCATTGACAATTAATTTGGCATGTAAATAATAATGGCACAGAAATGTAAACATTTTGATATAAAGATCTATTCATTGGTCAGCTGAAATAATTTCTAACCAAATTCATTAATTTGTTCTTAATACATAACAAAAGGCAAATACACCAACTACAACACACTATGCGATAAATTTACAATCTCCAACATATAAATTACCAGATCTAAGAATACCAACATCTCATATAAAACATGCACAATCTCAAGGATGTAATGAGCAGCTTCTTTGACAAAACACAATAAAACAATGAGTAAATGTATATACAAATACATGTGGATACACAACATTAATATACAAATACAGGTGGATATCATATAAAAATGCAAATGAACAAAACAAATCATTAAGTACATACATACCAGTAGTCTGATTATTGAGCATACAGATGGTTGCCTGTTTTTTAATTTTGTATTATTACACATGGATCAAATGTTCTTTCAACGTGTCACAAACACAAGCATGGATGGGAATGAAAAAATATTTATCCATAAAAATAGTTGACATTTCTGCTTCCAACTTTTAGTAACACCAAACCAAACCTTGATAAATAAATGCTCTTTAGTATCATCAAAACCAACTAATAATTATTGCTGTTTTGTAATAATGCCTAAATCAACCTGTGGATAAATACTTTTTAACAACACTAAAATTTACTTGGATAACTGTCTCTTAGTAACACTAAATTGGATAACTGTCTCTTAGTAACACTAAATTGGATAACTGTCTCTTAGTAACACTAAAATAATTGAATACAGCAGGCCCAAGGAAAATATTCTGCCATTTATGTAA
>JAUTBZ010125241.1:0-15186 GCA_032361785.1 Lepetodrilus galriftensis | reverse complement strand
TATACATGTAACGTGAAGGCTATTTCTTCATAGCAGTGTGTGGCATGACCAATCCAATTTTGCTTCCGACGGGCCTGATATATGACACTCTTTAATCAGATACACTGAATGGGTGGGGGGTGGTGTGGTGTGTGTGTGTGTTGAGTGTGTGTGCATGTATGCATGTGTGTGCATGTGTGTGCGTGCGAACGTGTGTGTGTTGAGCGTGGAACCAATTTTCAGTGCCATTCATAACAGATGTCATTCCAAGAATTTAATTCACTGTACAATTTAACTTTTATTAATGTACGTAAACACATGTATACATACAAATACACATACACATTTTGCAAATGTATCTGCTAGAAAGTTCTTGCAGCACAAGATGATCAGAGGATGCTGAATAACTACCGGCGTCCAATGGAACTCTTAACATATAGTTCTCGGGATATGATGCTAAGCAACAGAGACAAACACTAATACCACACCCCACCCACCCAAATCACCTACCGGTATGTACATACAGCATATCTGTAAATGCAGCAGGTAGGTGTATATAAGATTCATTTGAAAAACGAATTCACGCTTGCAATGTCCAAAATACATTCAATGGTAAAGGCATTTAAGTTTCTGTTGAACTCCATTTCTATATGTACATAACTTTGTGGTAATAGTCGCATTTATGTATCAGAACTACTGTTAATTTCAACAAAAAGTACACAAACTATGTCGGAGTCTTTCAACAAGACGAAGTTGGAAATGTTCTTTAACTCATAGTTCTTGTTCACTCATTTTTTTCCTTCGTACTTTGGCCAATGCATTGTTGTTCCTTCTTTTGTCTTCAAGCTGAAATAGAATTACTTTAGTATTAGAATAGAAACAGAAAGAATGGATCAAATGAAATTTACCATATTATAATGCATATACAGTAAACCTCGCATATAATGGACTCATTGGGATCGGCTATTTCTGTCCGTTATATGCAAAGTCCGTTACGCATATGCCACAATTAGCGTTAGACAGGATCGGGACTTCAGATTCAGTCCGTTATATGCGAGGGTCCGGTTTATGCGAAGCCGGTATATGCAAGGTCTACTGTACATATTGTGAAGTAACATTTAATTGATGATGGAAAAAAAATACCTCGAAATAATGCTTAATAATATTCTAAAGATAATTAAAATCAGGGGCCCCGTTGCTCAGAACAAATAGTTGTAACTGGGCTCCCGCAACAATAGAAAGCGTTGACCTTACAATAGTTGTAGCTACAATAGTTCTGAGCAACGGGGCCCTGGACCTGACATGGTTTTTGTTAGATTTTACACTCAGAACACTTTGTGAAGGATACCAAAATATGTTCTTCATAGAGTTAAGAAAATGCTACGCTCTTTCTTAGACTAAGAAGATGGTAAGAATGCTTCAAGAACAGCCCCTCTTGGCCTTTAGGGCTTCACTGAATGTCACTAGCATGGACAGGGTTAAACAGAAAGGCAGTTTCTTTTAGGGCTTCACTGAATGTCTCTGGCATGAACAGGGTTAAACAGAAAGGCAGTTTCTTTTAGGGCTACACAAAATGTCTCTAGCATGGACAGGGTTAAACAGAAAGGCAGTTTCCTTTAGGGCTCCACATAATGTTTCTAGCATGGACAGAGTTAAACAGGAAGGCAGTTTTCTTTAGGGCTTTACAGAATGTCTATAGCATGAACAGGGTTAAACAGGAAGGCAGTTTTCTTTAGGACTTTACAGAATGTCTATAGCATGAACAGGGTTAAACAGAAAGGCAGTTTTCTTTAGGGCTTCTCAGACTCTCTGGCAGGGACGGGGTTAAACAGAAAGGGAGTTTCACATCTTTTGATTTCATTGGTTAGAGAGCTCTAGATTACATCAGCAGAGGCCGCCGAAGATCAGGAGGCGTAGGTCTGAAGTCCTGTAGGGATGAATAAGTCAGTGGATCTGAACAATTATGAAGATTGATGTCTCGTCAGGAGTTCACGAAGATATGAAAGAGGCCAGACTGTTTGTAGCTGTGGTATTTCAGTGTGAGGACGGTGAACTCCGTCCGTGCTTAGATAGGTAACCAGTGTCTAGCCTTGAGGATGTGGGCACGTTTCTTGTATTTAGAGATTAGTCTTTGACCTGTAGTATGCAGAAGTTGGAACTTGGTGATACGTTTGCCCAATAATCTTCTGTTACTATAGTTACCAATTGCGACAATACTACCAGTAGTCTTATGTTGCTTTGAGCAGGTAGATGAAACAAGATTACCAAGTGTTATTAATTTAGTATATTAGTCTGGCCATGTATTTTAATATTACAATTATGAAGTATGTTGTGTTATACAGGTGTCTATTATGCTATTTACACGGAAGTATTGTAAATATTGAAATTTTGAATTGAAATCTGGTAAAATATTTTATTTGTCGTTAAAATAATTACGCAGTATGCCACAGATAATGCACAGAGGCATTTATTTCTGATTTAAAAAAAACACTTTTGGAATTTAAAACAAATTTACAAAAATAATTTTTTAAATAATAAAAAAGCATACCGGTGTACCTACCTAGTATGTATAATGTCCCTCTGCTATCTTTGTCATCGCAAATGGGTGAAAGATTCCTGCAGCGACGTTAAACTCCATATTCACTCACTCACTGCTATCTTTGACAAGTTTTATATTTATACATATATGTGTATATTAGAAATGTCTATTGCAGAACATTGTCATTAGTGACCAAGTCATTCGGTCAGTATTGTGTGTCTATTGAAAATGCCATTCTGGAGTTCACAAATGTCATCTTGTTACTAGTATAATTATTTGAGGACGGGATCGACCCGATGTGATATATCAGTGTATATTGCATTAATCTGAGCAGTCGTATTGTCCTCAGTGAGATATATTGATCCGTATCCTCACGTCCAAACAGCATTAGCTCGTGGAGTGAGCTCGGACGTATACCTCTGTATACATATATCTTCATGAGTGTTATGTGCTTTGTCAGGCCTAACCATGGGATATTCAGAATTACGAATTTTACGATGCGGCATCTATTTCGGTGGCTAGCACTAAAGGCAAATGTTCAATGGTTAGACAAGACCAAAGTCTGACTTTCAACTGGAAATTGAATTCTTAAATTACCCATTCTGATATCATTGCTGGTTTTTTTTTACATTTTCATGACGAAATTGAATTCTTCCATTCAGCATTTTCAGTTCGTTGCTTTCCGTTTAATAATTTTATACGGTATGAAATTGCACTTGATTTACTTTTATCTACCGTTGGATCAAATGTAATTAACTGTTTTCCATCCGCAACATTTTAATAGAATTATGCTCTTTGAAATATTTTCCAATGATCTGAGGTCGGATCGTCATGATAAGCACGTTCCTGGAAGCCGCTGAAATCTCGCTGAGCGCTGAAGGGTCGCTGAGCGAGGTTCACCTGCCTGTGAAATACTGTCCAGGCAGACAGTGGACCCTGTTGACTTCACCTCGGGCTAGACGTACTGGCTATTGATCTCATCCACTACCTCTCTCTATTTCCACAGGAAGGCATATCAGCAACGCCAACAAATCGTCCAACCCATTTCCTCGCCGCAAGACCCCGTGATCACAGCTCTGGCCCTGGACGAGGATATCCAGCAAAGCCAATTAAGTATGCAGATAACTTGTCTACCACATAACTTGTCTACCACATAACCACCCCAAAATAAATAGGAAAAAAATCCAAAAATAAAATCAGATTTTCTTTTTTTCGTCTTTGCCGTCCTCAGTGTTTTAAGCTTGACCAATCAGATTCCGGTTTGCGATATTGTGGCGGTATTGACACTAGTGTCCAATCGTTCGTTAATGGTCATTGTAGAGTGTCCACTGCGTTGGGTGTGTGTGTGTGGGGGGGGATTCTTCCAGCTTGGTGGGGATGTTCACGTCTATCGGGATAATGCAAATTAAGTTTGACATGCAGCCGTGTACTATAGCCTTAATCAATGATCACACACATTATACCAGCGAGTTCCTGGACTCATAAAACCTGAAAGATTGAAGATAGGAAAGCTAATGAGATTTATGAGAATACGGAGAATCTGTTCAGTGTCGACGGGAGTATTTTACTTCGTAACTTGTATCAAGATTCATTGTAGCTAGCACCTAGACCTAGAAGTCTAAATCATTGTATATTTTGAGGTTTTATACGAAAAATAAATTTCGTCTGAACTTTATCATTAAGGATTTACTAAAGTATCGTGTGCTGATTTCTTTACCATTTTTGCCTGGTTTATAATTTAAGTTTAATTATCAATACACTTTTCTATCTTTATATCCTGTTACACATACATCTAGTTTTAAATATGATTTAACATACCGGTATTACGTACATGTCTACACGCGCCCGCGCGCGCACACGCACACACACACACACACACACACACAGACAAGACACACACACACACACACACACACACACACACACACACACACACAGACAAGACCTACACACACATACAGAGACAAGACACACACACACACACACACATTGAGAAAGAACCAAGTAAGTCAGAATACTTAACAATTTTCCACGAAGATCAATAAATATGTATTAACTATCTTCAAATATGAATATTCTTGCTCTAACCAATGGCATACTAGTAATCAATTATATTTGACATGGTAGCCAGTAAATAAGAATTCAAGAAAGATCCATAATTTGTGAAAATGATAGTATTTGTGTGTTTTTTTGGTCTTGTGGTACGTCATTATGGACAGTAATTACTGGAAGTATGCCGGTGAAACAGCTGTGTCTGTGTCTGTCTGTCTGTCTGTCTGTCTGTCTGTCTGTCTGTCTGTCTGTTTGTCTGTCTGTTTATCTGTTATAGCACTAGTTATTGATTGGCAAACATCCGTCTATTTCAGTTTTATGTCTACCGATCCAAGACCGAGAAGATAATGAAAATATGGGTTTAGTCGTGGTAAGTGAGTTACGTTATTGACTAAACACGTGGTCTTCATATATCTAAAAAATGAGATAATTTTATGATGTCTGACTAAATGGGATGGAGTCTGTGATGGGATTGATTTGGCAAATGTCAAAGGTGTAAGGTATATCAGAACTTTCAGGGAATCAATCTTCTATACTTATGTATATTTTAGATAGTTGTCTAATGGATACTGGGACCTATATCAGAAATGTCAAGGAATCAATGCTTTTTTATATTTTATTTTATGTTATTTTTATTTCAGTAGACAATCATGTTACAGTGTAAAAACATATACAATCTTCATACACAGGAAATCAATCTTCTATATATATTTTAGATAGTTAATAAGATACTGGTACCTATTATTTTACCGTTTCAATTACGTACTTGAGATATTTGCTTATATTATTACCATCATTACTGTTTGAATATAAAGATCTGGATATTGCTATTTGATTTAGGTGATCGAGAAATACATTACTTTTGACTGCTAATGCCATTTAACCCTCTCCCTGCTTGATTAGGCACAGGAACTGCTGTTTAGGGCATCTCCAGATGCCTCAACATGAAGAGGGTTAATATCAAGTTATCATCAATGATAATTTGGGTTGCAAATGCCATGTTAAATCTATACACAATGAAGGCCCTCTACTCGGGTTCTCAGACTGTGTCTAACTGTAGAGCTGCAACAAATCGGAGATCTATGTAGTCAGGTTTTTCTTTGCCAGAGTGTCACCAGTGACCTCATCCACACACTAGCCAAGCACGATCATGCTTAGCGTCTAACTGATATTAAGCTGTGTTAGGTATTTATGAACTAGTTTTGTTTAAATCTATTAACCCTCTCCCTGCTGGATTAAGCAGGTAGAAGGTTAAAGCTATATATACATTAGTATAGAAAAAACTCTCATGTACTTGTTAAGGTATAAGAGACAAATATCCAAAGGTATTCAGTTTGTTGAGTTTCTTCCTGTAGACATATCTGTGATAAAGCATCTATTCAGCATTTTTAGGAGAAATGGTAGTGACGGCTTCATGGTATGTTTCAGGCATCCCTTCCTCCTGGTAAAACAAAATGTACAGCAACTGAAGCAGGAAACCTCACCTACCTAGCAAAACAGGTAACTACAACAGCAGTGACCATTACAGTGTTCGACTTAATAGGGGGTCCAGGGGGGTCATTTGAAAATCTGCAATGTTAAAGGTATCTGTGTGACCCCCTGAAAATTATAGATTTTACCACCTTTAACATTGGGCCTATGGAGAATGACCTCTTCATTATTTTCATTATTTCGAACACTGAAATATCATACCAATTTATTCTGGAACTACACAATAAAGTGACTATGGTATTGATAGTAATGTATTAAGTTTACGTCGTGTTTTAGAGTTGCTTTAAAGATGGCCTCAAATAACCAGTATAAGCTGTCAAATTCAATGTGTAGAAATTCGATTCATAATAGCGAGTGCATGGTGCAAGTGAGTCATGTCTATTTTTAGAATTTCAAAGAATATCATATAAAACTAGGACTTCTGGTGATAGGCTAACAGAAGTCTAGGCCTTAGATTGACTAAAACTCCAGAGAAAATCTTAATACAATGTTACAAAGGATCGTATCCTTAAACTTCTGTTTGATTCAGTGATGAATTATATTGTTCAGCATGGTTCACGGGTAATAAATCGGGATGCAACGTAAGGTACGTAACAAAGATAACAACCATGCACATTTCACCTACACGCTATCAACCAAAATCAGTAAACTGGATACGTCTATAAATAGAATTTGCTCCACTTGCATTCAACAATCTGTTGAAAATATGATCTTACCTGGATTGTTAGCTAAGTTGGCCAGGGCTGCAATTCCGTGGAGGTTCTGTAAGTGTACGTTGTTCTGGGGATCTGCTGGAAGACAGAACACTTTGAGCTTAACGTCATTAGACAGAACACTTCGTGCTGAACGCCATTAGACAGAACACTTCGTGCTGAACGCCATTAGACAGAACACTTCGAGCTTAACGCCATTAGACAGAACACTTCGAGCTTAACGTCATTAGACAGAACACTTCGACCTTAACGTCATTAGACAGAACACTTCGAGCTTAACGTCATTAGACAGAACACTTCGAGCTTAACGTCATTAGGCAGAAAATGTCCTGAATATAACATCACTGAAGAAACTGTCTATAGAATAACAACTTCTCCCACGTCCATTTTCTTATCATTCAAATATGCTCATGCCAATGCTCCTCAATTCATGTAACGAATGAATTAGTGGTTTATGTCGCAGCGGACGTATTTCATCCATATGCAACAACCAATTCTTGTAAATATTTCCAAATGTTTTCAAAAAATATCTCTATGGTATTCACACTTAAAAGTTTAGCAAATACAATGTGTTTGGCATAAATGCTGTCCCATTGAATTTGCAATGACATAATTAAAGGTGTTGTTACCTCCCCTGAACATTTTCGATTGAATTATCAACCTTGCTGTTTTCTTAGAAATTTCTAGTAAATCCAGGGGTGCGTTCAAGCTTAGACTACGTATCGATATGTATTGCTACGGTATGTATTGCTACAGAAGCCGTTCAGCAGCACGCGTAGCAATACGTATTAATACTTTTCACTACAGGTCTGGAGGCCGTGCGCTGTGTAGGAAAAGCAAAACACACGAAGCCGTTCAACGAGCAATACATGTAGGGAAAAGTATTGTATTCTTGTATTCTATCTTGAACGCACACATGGCAATATGGATGTGTTAAATCAACGGATTGTAAACATGATTTTTAGAGAATGTGCCCATCAGAGCTGGCTAATTATTGTTGGATTAAAAACAAGACATTATTAAATCTCCGTTTTCTCCTCTAGCGAAAGGCGCTCAAACACTTGGTAGTATGAAAACAAGCAAGACTTCCAAGAGAAAGAGGTATTCAAGGGAAGTAACTCGTGCACAATTTGACTTTTCGGAAACTCCAATATAGGCAGGATAAAATTCAAATAATTATTATTAAATTAAAAGTCAAGAATCAATTAATATTGCTAACTAAAAGTAAAACTAATGAATCGAGTCCGCATTGACCAACTATTTCTCTACATAAAAGGATAAAATAACTGATTGAATTTGTGCTTTACGTTGCAACAGGAATATTTCATCCATACACGATAACCCGAAAAGTAAAATTATTTTGTTGAATATCTGTCTATAAATACAATAAATACATGTAGTTATACAGGGGCGGAAAATTACCATTGCCTGACGCCCGTGTCCAGTAATATTTTCCGCCCCTGGTTATATATTTCTCAAAATAAATGTAGCTATATATGAAATTCTCAAAAGTGTTATTCCAAAGAAAGCACGATATATTTCAAAAGATGCCCAGCGATTGGTTATTCAATGTGCACTTGCAGCGTATATTTCATGCACGGTGCATTAGACTGAGGGAGAAATACAAATAGAAGTCGTATGTGTTATGGGGCAACCAATGGAAGGATCTTAATAGTATCGTTGTCGACACAACACGACAAGTTGTGAAGTTCGTAACACATGGTCATGTCCGCAAAACTGTCACGCGGCTAGCTGGAATAGAACTCATCGGTACATGCATAAATACAACGGAAGCTCCAACAAACTAAAGGGAGACAACTGCCAGTTGACAACTCTGAAATGCAGACCGCCAAAGTAAACGGTAGAGGCTTTTGTTTGAAGAAAAGGAAGCGGTGTTGACGAAAAGAATGTCGTGATTCACGGCAAACAGTGGTGATGAAACGAACGATAATAACAGGAATGGAATGAAGGCTACGTGCGACAAAAAAAGACAGTTGCCATGTCAGCGCGGTGTAGAAGACATCTTGTTTTTGTTATAGTAAGAAACAAAACAAACAAATCGATCGTGGGAGAGTAGGCGACGTCAATGTGCCATTATTTCTGTTGTGGCGGTTTATACCTGCTTTCACTATTATTTCATTAATATCACGTGATTGGTGTCATTAGTTTGCAGTAGTTCGTCAACGGTAACAAGCTATGAGCACAGGCCTCAATGTTACAATTTTTTCCAAGGAGCCATTTGGCTCCTGCATACCCAGAAACACTTAAAATAGGTGAAATATTGGTTGCCAAATGCTAAATTTGGTCGCCATGGCTCCCAAATTAGTTGCTAAATTGAGGCCTGTGAGCTCTACCTACTGTTCTCATTAATAAATTTGGCCAGATTCAAATTAAAAAACGGCTAAGATTTCATAAAATAATATTTTCACTGATAATTTTCCCAATAACCCTCCATCTGCTGAATTTAACCAGAATTATCACAGATAGAGCTGTTGATTAATACAACAGGGAAGTTGTTATTAGGAAAACATGGCATCTAGAACAGGACGTTAGAAGATTTCCTAGTTCACTGTAACACTGGCAACGTGCACAAATATTCACAGAATCACGGACGATATCCAACCGACACTGACACAGCATGACTGCAGGAAACGTGGCAGATGAACGGAGATGAAAAGGAAGCAGTGGCAACAACAGCGCATCAGCGTCAGCACCGGCGGCATGCACGACACAGCACTGCGAGGGTGGCGGGCCCGAGGGGGGAGGCGGTGTTCGCCGGCGGTATACCTGCGGAGCTGTTGTTTGAGTTTGAGGACGTGCTAGTCTGCACGGAGCCACAGGCGTTGTTCCCAGCCATCACACTGTTACCAGAACCCAGACTCACCAGCGCTGCCAGCAGGCCTGAGGCACCCATAAAATCAGTGTCAATGAACAAGCTTGACATTACGTCTTTAGATAAATAATAACAAAATAAAAATGCACTATTTATGGTGAGATGATCGTACAGCAATATCATGAATACTCAAGTTCTACATAACAATAGTTATTTATAATAATGGCTTACATCGATAGGTTAGTAATCGATAAACAAAATCCTTTCACACAACACACACTAGATTTCAATACAAATTACAATATCATTTAGTATAATATGGCATACTTTCAAATTAAATAAATTATCAATATATCTGTGTTAACTTTTTTTAATTTTTCAAATAGTGAACAAAGGGAGGCAATCCAACCCAAATCAATCTCAAAAGCAACTGCACACCAGTAGCAGGCAGATTTCAACAAATCATCCAATCAGACGACCGGCTGACAGACACACCCACAAATCATCCAATCAGACGACTGGCTGACGACACACCCACCGGCTGACAGACACACCCACAAATCATCCAATCAGATGACCGGCTGACGACACACCCACACGGTCAGAGATCCAGGAAGTTCCAGCACAACCGATGCCAAATCGCACAACCAGTTTAAATACATGCACAATACACCTACCAAGCACTAAACACGTCGCCCAAAGACATATTTGTCCTCTAACAAGGCCAGCCAATGACCGCTATTTGACACACGACTAATAATTAGTAAACTCGAGATCAAACGCCATTCAAGTTAATTACTTCGACATGCAACTCTCGCTTAACTAATTTTCGGACTAAATGTTTGTCCGTCAAACCGGATTACTGGTGAGCAAAACAAAACACTGTGTAGTAAACTGAAGAGAGACAATTAACTGGGTGCGGAACCAAGGGTAGAAGACGAGTCATTCTTGTGCGAGAGGTGGACGCACATTGCAGAGCAACCAAGGGGAGGTAACCTACCTGGATTGCTGCCAGCAGCGGCCGCTGCAGCTGCCACTAGTTGTTGTACGCCGAGGTTGTTCATCCCGGTGTTGTTGTGATCTGAAACAGCGACATCCATTGTTATGGCATTTACCCGGGTTTGTCCAGTCAAATTGTTAATTTCTATTTGTTGTAATAAAGCAAGATAGTGGCAAAATCTTTCTACATGATGTTTTTGGTTGTATTCATATTATGGGTGGCATTTCTTTTTCTTTTCAATGATCAATTTAGAGGGTTTGAATTATTAGGGTTATTACGGTACTATTTGTGTGTGTGTGTAGTAGTACACGAGCACGATTCTCACTTACCCATGTTATTGAGGTTATTGAAAATACCCATATTCCCAGCAGCTGCCGCCTGCTGCAACAACTGCAACAACAACAACATAATAATAACATAATAATAATAACAATAATAACAACAAAACAACAAAATAATAATAATAATAATAATAACAATAATAATATTAAAATTTGTATTTTGGGGGAATTTGGGGTTTAGAGTGGCTTTCTAGCTTCTTTCACTAATATCAAGACTAGTCGGATTAAATAATAATACAAATAACAATGGATATTAATAATACACCAGCTGCACCCCCCCCCCCCCCACCCCCACCCAAGGCATGCTCTATACCTTACACTATCACCTCGGGTCCCTGACTTAATTTAAACCAACAATGGTAATTATTTATTTTCCGTCTTTCCAATGTTGAGTCGAGTGTTCTATTATTATTTTAAATTTTGAATTATTCTTCAAGTTTTCTCTCTCAACTTCTGGTTTCAAGAACGAATTATCGCTTTACGTCACAGGAGGAATATTTCAATTTCACCCATACGTGACCACTGAATAATATTGTAAAGTATAGGACACAAAAGCGCACGTCGTAGAAGCGCGAGATTCACTTACAGCCAGATACTGCGGCCCCAGAGCGCCCAAACCACCCAGAGATAAGTTCCACAAATTTGTTGTCATCTGCTGCAACTTCTTTGCTTCTTTTTCTTTCTGTGTGTCTGCAAACTTGACAACAACTGGCGAGGAGCAGCCCTGGAAACATACATTCAGGTTATTACATGTTGCCCCTCCATCCTTAAAACTAGATGGAATGACCCCCAGAACAAGGGACAGAATAGATATGGACTGACCTACAGACTGGACAGACTGACCTACAGACCAGACAACTGGACACAGGCTGACTTAAAGACTAGACGGACTGAAACTGCCCAGACTAGACGGAACTGGTCCAGACAGATTGACCTTGATATTGACCTGAACCAGGCAGACAGGTTGACCTACTTTCTAGATGGACTCGCCCATGATTAGATTGATTTCAACACTATATCACTTATCAGAGTCCATCCTTATACAGACTCCACAAAGTGAGCCCCACACCACCAAAACCACTATACCACCAGACCACTATACCACCAGACTCCACAAAGTGAGCCCCACACCACCACACCACCAGACAGAATATTACTTCACCGGCCAGGGACATAAGCAACTGCAGAGATGTACATCAGTCGCACTATGGCCCAGGTGGCAAGAGTACGCCTGTCAACAGTTGCTGTCATGTGTGTGGCTGTGCATGCTTCACAGAATTCCTCACATTCACACAGCATCATTAAAATGCTACACATTATGAACCTCTGTGACATATTTAAAACAAATAAATCCAAATTACCGACATAAAAAGATTGGCATCTGCAGTTTCATACAGCTATAGGAAGGTTTAGATAAAACACACCCAACACCAGTTGCATTTAGTCGAGAGTTCCCCCGGATACATTTAAGAATGAATCGTGACTAGTTCATTGGACGATGCCTGACATATGGTAAAGCCATTCACTCCTGACAGAATCGTGCCCCTTTACACATCATTTCAAACTTCAACATGTTCTTTATGAGTCTTATTTCAACTTTCTGCTGAGAAACGAGAGTAACAGATGTGATGCAATAAATCCTAGCGGAACAAGCTCAAGGGTTAGAAGATTAGGATCACACGGCAGTTCTGAGCAGTGCTCCATTCCATAACACTGTGCTGTGGTCTCCAACTCCAGGCTTAGACGTTCCCACTGGCCCGTGGCGACGGTCTTTTGTTATGGGCGAGTATCTTTTTAGGGAATTCGCTTTTCTTATTTGACTTACTAGCCTGTTCATAGTTGTAAATGTTTGCACTAACTTCTAACTCTGCAACTATACCACTGTGGTGTACTGTGATTCTGAGCTATGTATCCACATCAAGACTGTAAATACTGTATCAAGACTGAGTGAGTGAGTGAATATGGAGTTTAACGTCTCTGCGGGAATCTTTCACCCATTTGCGACAAGTATCAAGACTGTAAAAAGACTGTAAAGCCTGTCAGAGTGGTCAGATCTCCGGTCTCAATGTACCAGTTCCCACGTACAACAACAATGGCACACCCAACAGTTGCAGTCTGCAGAAGCACAGCTGCATGTCAACACTACACACCTGGGAGCCTATTCTTAAACTTTCTTACAAACTTTAAGAACGGTTCTTAGGCTAAGAAGTTCATAAGAATGTTTCAAGGGGGCTGCTCCTTTCTAGCTGTTCTGTCTGTACTTTCTGTCCGATGCATGCGCAGTTACCAAGGATCAACACAACACAGTGTAACTGTGTATGCGTCAGAAATAAAGTACGGACAGAAAAGAGCCCCCTTGTAGTGCAACATGTAACACTGGTATGAAAACTAACATCAATTAAAATAGGAAAATAATGTTAAGTATTCCTTATGTTAAGCTCAAGCCGTCAAGGCATATTCACTTTAACCCTCTCCATGCTGAAGGCAACCAGATATGCCCTAAAGATCAGTGCCTGTGCATAATCCAGCAGGGAGAGGGTTAAAGCTCACTTTGCTCTGATCACGGCTCGTCAGGTAATATCAGAAGGAAAACGGCAACACCTGTAGCACCGAGTATCGCAGAGAACATGTGTGTACCTCCATTGTCTGTGAGTGGTGCATGCTCTTGATGGCGTTCTGTGCACTGTGGCGGTTCGCGTACGTTACAAATGCACAACCTGCAACAAGGAACAATCATGATTCTCTAAACAACCACCAGGAACAATCATGATGCTATAAACAACCATCACACTCCAATCAAATGATACGACAACCCAAGTCTCTTGCACACCAATATCCAAAATTGTCCTAAATTGATTGAATTAGTATTTTTCATTGCATCATGAATATTTCACCCATATATCGCAACAATTACTCCGAAACTTTTGAGTGTGGTGGAAAATTAATTTCTTTGAAGAGTGGAACACCCCCTCCATTTCTGTTCCCCGTTCCGATATACTGTCCAAATTAACGTGAAAGATTACCTCGACTAGCGCCATTGGCGTCCCTCAACACAGTACAGTCTTCTATCGTGCCGAACGGTGCGAACATCATCCTAATATCGTTTTCCGTCAGCTTTTTTGACACCATTCCAACAAAGAGCTTTCTCTCTTCTACTGAAACACAGTTATTTCCTAAAGATACTTTGTTGAAGGGGTCAAGGTCATACTGCATTACGTTGTCTGGACATAGCATTTCACCTATAAAGACACAATGTTCGAAATATTTTAAAATAATTTACAAATTTTGCAACCAGCACAATTACTGTTAATCATCATCATGATTATTTAACCTTCTCCCTGCTGAATAAAAGCAAAGAGTTCTATTTCTGCCTTCAGCAGGGAGAGGGTTAATGTGTATTCTTTCTTTCGTTTCACACATTAACACGACTTTTAAAACATTGTCTCTACCAGTTTACGCTACCAATTTTGATAAAATATGGGGTTATCTATCATTGCAAGGCGGTCATCATCACGCCACCCACCGTTGCGTTTCTCGCTGTCTGCAGGCTTCATCTGAATGGGATGATGCATCTGAAGACAAACAATACATTTTCCAATATACAAAACATAACAGATTTTTAGGGATACAAACACAAATAAATAAATGATAACATACCATGTCTACTGTTTAAGTATCTCAATAGAAAGGCATCTATGACCGTAATCAGCTTGGAACAACCCGCTTTAAATTCTAATAACATTTTGGAAATTACAACCAAATAATTCTGCAGCAAACTGACTAATTGATTGCCAGATCGGACATCGACGTGGGTAACCATGGTAACTAGAATACGGACTACCACAACGCAGTTCAGTTCCGCTACCTGGCTCACAGACGCCACTCACCCCATGCATTGTTTTAATGTTGTGCAAGGCATTCTGGGCTGCCAAGGCAGCTTTTCTGGTGAAGAACGTCACAAAACAGCAGCCTGAAATGACAACAAATAAATTCTCATTTTATCGTGTCATAATTGTCTTTTTAAATGATTTATATCTAAAATCAATACATGGCAACAGATTTTATTCAAGTTAGAGCAAAGTAGTGCTCAATATCGTTTTAGCGTTTATTAAAATCCAGTGTTTGAAATAATGAAAATAATAAGGGGTCATTGTTAAAAGTGGTAAAATCTGTAATTTTCAGGGGGTCACACAGATACCTTTAACATTGCAGATTTTAAAATGACCCCCGGACCCCCT